>JAADXN010000690.1:0-17488 GCA_023337875.1 Pythium apleroticum | reverse complement strand
GTACTCCTACGTGCCATTGACTCCCCACCAACCCACAACCAGGGCTTCGCGCTCCCTTGCGCGGATCTACGCTGAAGCCAAAGTTTTCCGGAGTTGCACCTTTTATGCACCAGTCATGGACCGTAGCAGTTCCGTAAAAATATTAGATTTGCGACGCCGCGGCCCCGGGCCGCCGCCAAACGGTTCATTTGTCTCGTATGGTATATGAGTAAATATTGAATATATCATGTTTATTTTGGTAGCTTTCCGACATGCCACTTTCTGAGCTCAGCCGGCGAATGAACATGGCGATCACGATGGATGTGGACGAGCTGGCGCTGCGCTGCTGCGTGTGCGGGACGTCAGCAGACGACGACAGCAATGTGCTGAACACGAAAATGAAGATGCTCATCTCCAAGTGCGGCCACCGATTGTACGTGCTGTTCTCCTCGCTGATAGAGACAGAAGCGCCGGTCGTTCGACCTGCTCAACCCTGTCGTGTTCGTACAAAATGACTGAGCGTCTGACGCGTGTGTGTGTGCTGCTATGTAGCTGCGACGGCTGCATCCGCCGCGAGTTCCAGCATCAACGTGAGATCCCGTGCGCTGCCTGCCAGAAACCCATCAAGAAGTCGCAGCTCCAGGACAAGACCATCGAAGAGCTCAACTGCACCAAGGAAACGTCCGTGCGCAAGAAAGTCTGCAAGGAGTACGTTGTCCCTGTCATGCGGATCACACGAGTTACGATCTTACGAGTGTGTGGACTGTATGCGCAATGCGGCAGCTACAACAAGACGGAGGACGACTTCAACTCGCTCGACGAGTACAACGACTACCTCGAGATGGTCGAGAACCTCAGTGAGTGCTGCGTGTGTTGAGGAGATGGCTTTGGGTGCGATCCGCTGACTGCGTGTGTACCTCTCCTCCTTTTAGTTTTCGATTTGGTGTACGGCGACGAAGAGCAAAAGGCCACCGCCCACAAGCAGTGGAAACAGTACCGACAGGAGAACGCCATCAACATCGCGACGAATGACGCCAAGAAGGCCGACGAGGAGCGCCGCATCGCGCAGCTCATCGGCGAGCAGCAGCGCCTGGCAGACGAGCGGCGGCAACTGCAGCAGCGCGAAGATATGCAGTTTGAAGCCGACGTGATCCGTCAGAAGGCGCAGCTCATGGAGGTGGCGCTGGGCGAGCGTGATGAAAAGGACGTCACCAAGCTGCGCGCCACGACCACTGCCATCCCCATCGATCAGGCCGTGACAGCGGAGATGGAGGCGGCTATGATGGGCTTCCAGCCAGGCATGATCGGTGGCCCGCAGCCTGTGCCGGTGCCCGGAGGCAAGCGCGGTCCGACGTTTGGTGTCCAGGAGTCGAAGAAGCTGCGTCGCGACCAGCAGCGCGCCGGCGGCTACGACCCAGACCTGCAGTTCAAGCGCAACCGGGCCGAGGCGTGGCAGAGCATCTTCTTCACGCCCGTAGACCGTCGCACCGACACGGCCCAGCCCATGGATGTGTGCTAGGCGGTAGCTGCGACTTGCATATTCCATTCTCATTCGACACTAATTACAAATACGAAGCTCTAATGCTCCTTTCCTTGGTCGTTATGGCGAATGGCTGCGTTGAGTTGTGAAGACAAAAGGGTCGCTGGTACCCAGTCAAACTTGGCTTTGAGGAAACTGTGGGCTCGTCCAGCTAGTTTCTGTTCGTCCTTGAGGACTTCATTGTAGCCGACTGGGATGGGGACCCACAAGTTAAGCGGATTCACGCGAGCGTGGGTCGCGCGGATCTTCTCATACTTGGAGAACGCTACGGGCAACACACGCGCACCCGTCACAACTGAGACTCGTGGCGGATCGTGTTGGTGGGTGAGAGGCTGGCGCATCGACGCACGTGTGCGCGCACCTCCGATACGCGCGGCTCGGGGGTTCTTCACTGGCGTAGGCTCCATTCGGGCAGCGAGACGCTTCGCCATTGCTCGCTGCTCGGCCACTTGCTGTGGCGTTTTGGCCAACAGCGCCTCTCTTGCCCTTCGCGCTCGCTGCCGCTGTAGCTTGAGGTACGCGCGGCGCTTTTTGTCTGAGAGCATGGTATACACGCGCAGCCTCGCGCGACTACCTCGCCACACACGCTGGATGAGACGCACAGCACAGCGCCGAGTGAGCTCCGTGTGCACATTCACCATCGCGCCAGCTGCGGCGCGCTGAGCGACTGAGAACGTTGTCCGCGTGTGCTCTTCGGCATGACACAAGTGGCTCTGGGCGTCCACCATGAGACTCAACAGGCCGAGTTTGCGACGTACGCGATCCGCTACTCGTGCTCTCCATCGACCCCACACTCGCTGGATCGTGGCAACACACGCTCTTTGGAACGCTCTCTGACGCAGAGCCAGAACCCTGCTGAACATGTCGGGGCCAAGCAGATTGTTAACAAACGTCGCTGCGACTTGAGAAGCCAGCAATCGAGTGATCCGCAGCGCACGGCGTTTCCCCGCTCGCGCCTTCAGCACACCACACAGCACAGCCGACAGAAACACACCGCGCAGCCGACGCTGGCGCTTGTCTTTGCCTTGCTTGGTAAGGCTGAGAGGCAGCAGATTCGATGGTCGCAGCGACCGCAACTTCTTCACGAGTGTCTTGACGCCCGGCAGACTGCTCAGGTGTCGAGCTGTGCGTCCAACTGCGCGCAGGAGCGTCTGAATCACGCCACCCGCGTACTGTGCGACGCCCGTCACTCGCTTTGACGGCGTGAACAGTCGTCGAAGCATCTTGGAGACGCGCTGCATGGCGCTTGCCGCCGAGCGACCGACTGTGTTGGGAGCATGAGCGATCAGGCTGCGAGCGGTGCGTTTCTGGCTCGCACGACGCAGAAACCGCGACTTGCGGAGCTGATCGAGCCGCTGCTGGGCGAGCTCCACGGCTGTCAAGACCTTCTTCTTGACGACAGGGAGCGAGAGGACGGTGATGGACGACGGCATGATGTGTGTGAGCGTGGGCTGTGGCAGCGACACCACTTCACGCTGTTGCTGTGCGAAGCAGGCGTTTCGTGGTCTGAAACGGCGGTGGGGTCGTCGATTGGGAGAAGTTCCATTGTCATCACACAGTGAAATGGCGCGATCCAACGAACTAAAGGCCCAGGATGTCGTGGCGCTGGTCGTCGCTTGTGTCTGTGGGGCGGTGGAGAAGTCGGAGGAAGTGCTGACTTGGGAGCGCGGACCGAGTCTGTCCCAGCAGCAAACGTTAGAAGAGATCTACAGAGAGAAGGCGTGGCATCATGAAAGTGAGACCGCGATGGATGAAATTGCACGGTGGAGTCTGCAGCGACGAATGCGCGTGAAGGGCTCCGATCCTCAACACCAGAGGCAAGAGGCAGAAGCAACAGCAGACGACTGGCGGCGACTGATCGACTCCACGACGCGAGAGCCACTGCGGCGGCGGCTACAGACTCAGCTGAAACGACGCGTGGAGGCTCACACAGACGCTAAGCTCACCACGCCAGCACTGCTGAAAGTGGAGAGTGTCGAGGAGGACGAGCTGGAGACACGATGGGACGTCTACGGCCGTCCGCAGCCACTGCGTGCGTTTCCCAATGAGGTGGCTGCCTTTCTCACATCGAATCTAACGCAACGGAGAGTTTGTTGGACAGGCCGCAATATCTTGGGCGAGCGCTTCGCCACACTAGATGAGCCCCTGAGTTATAGGAGACAGCGCGACGCCACGCAGATCTTCCGGCTCATGCGGCCGCGGATGAAAGAGGAGCTACGCATGAGGGAGACGCGGCGCATCCAGCGGCTCAACCGGCAGGCGCGGGCCGGACGAACGCAGACGAAGAAGGCGCTGAGTCCAGAGGAGGAGTTGGAGGCGCGGCTCGACCAGGCACTGCTGGCTAAGGAGGACGCAGCAGCAGGGCCATTAGGGCCGGAGGCTGCTGCGGGCAAGTGTGAAGAGACCACTTCAACATGAACAGCCAAGTGTCCTAATATAGTGCACTGCGGGTAGGGCTTCGCAGTTGCTGTTTGGTTGGCTCGCAGTGGAGCCTGCAGCTCATCTCCAGTTTACAGGCATGGGAGGTTTTCATTACTCATACAAAATCCTAGTTTGCGGAATTTTTTAACACGACATCATCTGTAGCAAAGATCGTGAGCTATAATCTGCGTGCGGATTGGTTGGGCGGCGCCGGTCGCGTTGTGCGCTGTGCCTGGCGAGCGGATCGCATGCTGCGCTCCTCACTTTCTGCTGACTGCTCTGCTGGCTACGACGACCGGGTATGTGATGTGACCGCCTAGACCGCAAGCCTGCATGGCGAACCGCAGAGGCTGACTGAGTGTTGTTCCATCGCAGCATCTGAGCATCCAGGAGGGCCATACATTTGTGTGGTATGCAGCTTTTCGTCGAGACCCTTTCGGGCGCTCCGCTCACCCTCGCGGTGGCGGCCGATGCCTCCGTGGCGTCGGTCAAGCAGATGATCGAGAACGTTGAGTTCATGACCGGCTTCTCGCTGGCTTGCGCCGGCAAGACGCTCGAGTCGGGCTCGCTCGCCGACTTCGGTGTCGAGGACGCGTCCACGCTCAAGATGCTCTACTCGGTCAACGGTGGTATGCGTGCCAAGTGGCGCAAGAAGCGCATGCGTCGTCTCCGTCGCAAGCGCCGAAAGATGCGTCAGCGTGCCAGATAAATGCTTTCGCCCCGTCGCGATTGCAGGAGTTTGCGCCACGCCTTCCTCAACACCCAAGTCGTCCCTGCGCTCTCGGTTCCGACCCGCACAGAGGACGCGCGTCAAGCGACGACGGCTCGTGACGCGCGAGAACATGGCAGTAATGCGATAATTCACACACGCCACGGACGTCGAGTCTGATGAAAAAACAACAACAACAGCAGCACCCTGCGTTTATCATGATGAGGATCGTTACGATGACAGGTCGAACAGCTACAGGAAACACGGTTGCATCGAGGGAGGCGTCCTGCAGCTCACGCGGTGAGGTGTGGCGCCGCAGCTCCGCGAAGTGTTTAGGATGAAGTGGACAATCTGTGGTGGTCGACCAAAGGAGCACAAATCAAACTGCATACTGCGACGTTCGACGTTGCAGTGCGCCATGAGAAGTCTTATCCGCCCTGGACGGCGACGGTCTCCGTTAAATTATCCGTACTTGGTAGTGTTAATACTGCGTGCTGTCGTACTTGAGCACCCAGCCTGCGAGCGCGCCGACCTGGCTGGCTGTGCGTTGCCACAGTGTCTGCTCACGCTCCGTGACCTCGTACACTTGTTCCTGCGGCTCTGGCTGCTCCTCCGTTTGTGCCTCCACGTCTTCTTCGGCTTCTGACGGCGCAGGCGTGAGTCCCAGCGAGTCCACGTCCGTCACTACCACAACGATGTCGTCGTCGTCAAGCGTCGAAACCTGTCGAGGGTTGGGCGGCAACAGCACCTCCCTCGTCGCCCCCATAATCGTGCGGAGCGACCCCCAGCGACCAGCCATCGTCCTCTTCAGCGGCTTCGCCTGGGCCTCCTCACTCCCATCCAACGGTCGCTTCTCAATGCGGTACTCGCCTAGCACGCGGAAGGCCTGCGCGCGCCGCTCCTGCTCGTCCTCCCGTCTCGCGAGACGCTGCGCTGGCGTCGTCTCGTGGCCCACGGCGCTACGCACTGTCCGCTGCAGCGTGTGGAATACATCGACGATGGACGAGTCGTAGTGCTTCTCGAACTTGTCCAAGTGGATCTTGCGGTTCAGCGCCAGGATCTTGCGTTCGCGCGTGCTGTCCACCTCCACGACTCCAGGCTCGTCCCTGTCGTCGTCCTCCGTATCGTCGGCAGGGCTTACGTAGCCCTCTTGCTCCAACGGTGCTGACAGTCGACCCCCACGTCCCACGAACGGCGCACGCTCCACGACGCGAGTCATGCGCGAACTCTTCATGCGTCGCCGCAGCGCCTCGCGCTTCTTCTTGAGCCGGTACGCCTGCAGCTTCTCGACCTTCTCCATGTGCGCCTGCGCTCGCGCGACCAAGATGTGCCATCGCTCGTGGAGCTGCTGCGCAGTGTAGTGGCCGTAGAACTGCGGCTCGTTCCCCGTGTGGCGGCTGAGCACGTTGTCGAGGATCAGGATGAGCTCCCACTTGGGACCCACACGCTCCACGGCCAGCACGAGCATTTCGTCGTTGAAGCAGTCGCAGTGCACGAGACGCTCTGTGCAGTGAGGACAGAGGTCGCGCCACCCCCACGTGCGGATCACGACGTACCAAATGTAGTCCTGCAGCAGACCGAGCAGCGAGAGCCGCGTGAAGGCCGCGAGCAGGCCGAAGTACAGGAACTCCTTGAGGAACGTGCAGCTGCGGAAGAGCCAAATGTACAGCAGAGGCCCCTGCGCCAGCGAGATGAACACGACGACCAGCACTTGCAGCAGGAACGCGAAGCGGAAGGAGAATCCCGAGGTGTCGCCGCCCGCGGCTTTCACGCGGAAGTACTTGCGGCGCTGGCGGAAGATGAGCTTGAAGATCTCTTTGAAGATGGCTTTGACCAGCGACGGCAGCACCATGAGCGCCAGGTAGTAGATGATCACGGAGCCGATCAAGGGCATGTCGACACCCACGTAGCCGTGAACCATGGCGAGCACGAAGGTCACGTAGAACGTGATGTACAGCGAGCAAAAGATGATGATGGAGCGCTCGCCGCGCGAGAGGCGCTCGTTGCGGTACGGGAAGAAGATCCACGTGAAGTAGTTCTCGTGGCGCCACCACGTGTAGAACGGCTCGATGGGCCGCCGCATCTTGCGCCAGCAGCACGGGCCCAGCAGCCGCGTCTTGGGCACTTTGCGGTCCCACGGGTTGGGCTGCCAGTAGTCCACCTCGGCTTCGGGGACCGCGAACTCGTTGCGGTAGTTGCGCTCGAGATTGGCGCGGAACGACTCGCAGTGGACCGCCATTTGGAACACGCGCAGTCCGAACAGCGACGCGACCACGTACGGCACGAAGATGAGCATGAAGGACGCGCCCTTCCAGCCCGACTCGGAGCAGTTGTCGGGCATCGGGTTGACGTAGAAGTTGTGGATCACGAATCCCTGGCGGCGGTCCGAGGTCTGCGTCTTGAGCTTGAACAGTCTCTGCTTGGATTTCAGCGGCGTCGGGAGTCTAGTTGTTTGGCAATAATCAAGCTGGGCGCCCTCGGAGTCGTTGCGGAAGCGCGGCAGTCGACACGGTTGCACCACGATGTACATCTCGTCGACGCCCTCGAAGCGCGAAAGCGGCAGACTCGCGTAGGTTGTCGCGAGCCGCGAGGCGTTGGCCACGAACGTGAAGTTCTTCCCTTCGACATAATGCTCGAACTCGTCGTCTGTGAGCAGCAGCACCTGGAAGGTCGCGTTCTGGCCCTTGTCTGGCTGCTGGCTGGCGTCGATCTCGTATCGGAGGCGGAAATCCACTTCGTCTCGAAGGTACAAGTAGGCGAAGTCGTCGACGAGCACGACGTCGTGGCCCACGAAGGCGTCAAGATGCAGCACTTCGTTAAGGTGGATGGTCGCGAGGAACACGATCATGACAATTGAGACCACGACGCCGAGGAAGAGGAAGCTCCAGAACTGCACGCAGCCGCGGCGCTTGCTGTAGCGTGTGCCGATCCACTGCGTGCCCCAGTGCTCTCGGTCCGCCAGAATCCTTCGTTCGTGGACCAGCGCCCGGTGCTCCGCCGCGAGAGCGTCGTCCTCGTCGTCGCTCAGCGGATCGCCCAGCGTGACCTCGATGTCCGGCTCGCGGCCGATCGAGCGCGCGTAGGCCACGTACGCCTCGATCAGCTCTGTGTTCAGCTGTGTTCGTAGCCGCCTCTCGTTGGCCATCGGCATAAATTCTTCATCGTCGTCCTTTTCTTCCTGGTCTTCGCTGTCGTTCCTGTGAGTGGAGCGGCGCCTGAACGCGTCCAGCGTCACGGGCTGGTTCGTGTTGGCGAGATGCACGAGGTTCTCGAACGCGCGCTCGTTCTCCTTGCGCTCCTCTCGCTCCGACAGCGTCTCCTCTCTTCGTCGCTCCCTCGCGTCGGCTTCGTCCCCGTGGGAATCAAACAGGGAGCCCGCCGACGCATCCGCCGCCGACAGATCGTTGCGGCTGTTGCTGGCGGCCTCGTCGGATTCCTCGGCGTACTGCGTCTGCGAGTTCGGGCCGAAGTACTGGCGCGCGATGTACTTGTGCTGGTGCTGGCGCGTGCTGCTGTTGTAGCTGCTCACGCTCGGGTTGCTCGCCACGGACAGCGAGTCGGCGGACGCCGGCGGCGCCGTGGACGGCAGCATGTGCACATCGAAGTAGTCGCTGTTGTTGCCGTCCAGCGTCGAGCGCCGCGGCCGCGGGGCGTCGCGGTCGTCGCCGCCCAGGCCCAAGACGCCGCGGATCCTTCTCCACATGCTCACTGGCAAGGCGACGGCGCCGCTGAGTCTCAGTGGGTGCAGGCGCGACGCGACACTTTCCAGGCCCGTTAACCCAGTGGCCAGACAAGCGCAATCACAGCAATCAGACACGGTTACGTTCTCTCCCGTCGCAAGTCGCACTCTCCAGCTGGGACACCACTGTGGCATTACGTGGAGTAATCAAGTGTAGCCATCTGAGGAGGTCAGTAACGCGGGGCTTCTGAATGCCGAGAGCTTTCTGCGGAATCGAGGAAAATGGAAGACCTCGACGCTCTCCTCGCAGCTCCACCCCGCTCACCGACTGCTGTGATGATCCTACTCAAATTGTGGCTTATTCGCGTTGGTGGCTCTTGAGTCTCTTCACGATCCTTCGTGCCCCCGTGTGATTGGATCAGGCTCTCGCCGCGACGCTTGGTCCCCCCTGCGCCTCCTCGCGACCACGCTCCCCTCTCTCGGCGCTTGTGCTACCGAGATCAATTGCCAGTCCACTGGCCACTGCTGGCTGCCATGCGTGTTCGTACACTCATGGTCCATGGCGCCACCCACGCCTGCGGTCTCACATCGGCCTCACCAGCACCACCGCTTCTTGCCACGCATGATATCGACGACTATCGAAATGCGAATCCGACCACGCAACGGCGACACCGGAGTCTACCATGGCGACGGGGCACTGGGTGGCCACTTATCATGATGATCATTTTGTGGAGTGCCTTCTACTGTGGCTACGCGGTTGCCAGCGGATTCTCATCCGTGGGCTTCAGCGCAATGACCTTTGCCGACTGGGCCACGCTGTTCACCGCCTCAGCTACGCAGTTGCCGGAACTCTATCGCCTTGGGCCGCGAGTGCGCACAAAGATCGTCGTGGCCAAGTCGCTCACAATGAACGAGCTCTTCAACAGCGAGGTGGTGCTGCGTCAGCGGCTCAGCGAGGTTGCCGGCGTCGCCTTGGAGCGCGTCACGATCGAATACTTGGAGACCAACGCGATCCAAGACACAGCGCGTGGGGCGTGGGCCGTCACGCTGGGCATTTCTGCCTTGCAACCACCCCTCGTTCCAGCGAATACGACGCGCATGTCCGAAAGCGTCGACTCGGAACGTCAGCGGATCGCGAATTGTCTTCTCTACGGAGGGGTCGTCGGCCAAGTGAACGTCACAATTGCCAGTCTACAGGTGTTTGGGACGCCCATGCAACTCTTGAGCGTCTGTGTCGACGGAGAAGCACTCTACCAGATCGATACGTCGCCGTGGGTTAGCGTGAGCTTCGTGTTGGCCGAAAACACCACCACTTCCACGTCGCTTGTGCCTGCCGTCGGTGGCAGCAGCAGCATTGCCAGCGTCGACGCCTTCCAGAACCTGCGTCTACGGCTTCTCCTCGTGCGTTTCCTTCGAAGCTTGCAGTTGGAGACCTCTTCGATCCTCATCCGTGACTTGAGGCTCCCAGCACTGGACTCCCAGCCGTACGGTGTCCCCGCCGGCATCATTCCTGTTGAGGTGCACATCGGAGACGACGACTCCGTGCGACCGGCAGTTGGCGGATACTTACGCAACGCCAGTCTGATCGCCGAGTTCCAAGAGCTCATGCCGCACTGGACGCTGCTGGCGGTGGAAGTGGACGAAGACGCTGACTCCCTCTCCGGCAACTCCACTGGTGCCACTGGGACGCCACCCAGCGTCGACATCCCCAGCGTGCAGCAGTTTGACGTCAGTTTGCTGGTGGAGAACGTGCCGTTTTGGCATGTACAGAACCGTCAGCACGCCATCCGCGACGCCGGACGCACCCTGCTCTTGTCCGTGCTTAGTGGCTACACTGTGGAGATTGATTTCCACGCTGTGACGTTGGTACAAGGTGGGCAAGTGATGGAGAGCGCACTGAGCAGTGACGATGCGGCCTCGCTCTTCGGCGACAACGACGGCGATGCCACCGTCCTCACGGTCGCGCCCATCGACCGCACGTTTCTCCTTCACCTTGTTCTCACCGTGACTGTCGACGACAGTGTCCAGCCCGTTGCGCTCGCGTCCCTCAGAAGCGACTTGTCCAACGCCATCAACTCACAGGACCCTCGCGTTGCGTTGGGCTTCGTCGACTACACGGACTTGTCGCTCACAACACTCGCCTACTCACGCGTAGACCTCAAAAGTGTCGCTTTTGCAGGCCAGGAGTCCACGACAGCTGAAGGTGCATCCACCACCACCAGTGGAACCAGGTCGTTTGTCGAAGTGTCGCTCGTCTTTGGAGGTCGCGAGTCGACGCGAAGTCTGACGAGAGCCGCTTCAATTGACAGCTTCATGTTGTACCGCATCCGCTGTGCGCTGCTGCTCGTGATGGAGTTGGTATTCGTGAGCGATTCGGACATCGCGCTTCTCTCGCTGCAACCGTTCGATTCCTCGAATCCGCAGCCAGCGGCTCAAGTGAGGTATCGCATCTTCATCCAGGACGAAAAGCAACGCGACGGTATCAGCACGGCGCTCAACTCTGCGCGGTTCGCTCAGGCAGTTGACAGATACGTTGGTAGCCAACTCGAGCTTCGTCAGCGTGTCCTGAACCTCCACGCGGACGGATCCCAAGGGCAGCGAGTCAAACTACCAGGCACAGGCCGTCTTGCGCTTCTTGGCTCAACTCCAGCACCAGCACCATCAGCGTCGCCGTCAACCTCGCAGCCATCCAACAGCAGCGACTTCGTGTTCAGTGACCCGCTTGTTGACGCGAATCCGAGCGTTCTCGCGTATGCGTCAGCCGACTGTGAGCCCCGGCGCGAAGTTTTTCTCTTCGGCTGCCTCGTGCTGCGCTGGAACAGCTCCTTTCCAGCGCGTTCTGTGCTTTTGCGTCGCATTCGCGTCTCACCAAGCGGCGTGGGGCTTCAGTCTAGCAACTTCTTACTGCCAACTGCAACTGCCAGTAACACGCCCTCCGCAACGGCATTGCCAGCCCCATGGGTTCCGAGTCCGGACGAGTCCCTTGCGTGGTCGTTCCAGGTCCTCAGTGACGCCGTGCGCAACGCCACGCTGCAGCTATGGTTTGAGTTTGTCGACAACGCATCGAATGTGTCCGTGCCAGGCTTCCAGGTTGTCGCAAACATCGTTCTTGCCCACCGAGGTACTCAAGTAGAGCCGCCGTATCGAATCTTATCGTCCCGTCAGCTGCCCAGTTCGCTGCTCCCAGCGACGTTTGTGACGGCACCATCCCTCGTGGTCGAACGCAGCGCCAACACCTTCGCCGCCGTCTCTTCTGTCGGCAACGAACAGCCGTGGATCGGGCTCAACGCCACGCTCACACTCGCTCAGCGCTCGTCTTTGGGCCTCTTCGACCCCGCCATCGCTGCGACTGTGTGGCAGCAGCAGCAACCCAACTGCCTGCCGTGCCGCAGTGTACTAGAGACCTGCAGCCAGCACAGTGAGTGCGACGCTATCGCCAAGTGCTTCCGCCGCGTCGTAGACCTACGCCTCTCGCTGTTCGATGAGCTGCTGCAGTCTGCGGATCAACACTTCGATCTGACGGACGCGCTCGAGTCCTGTCTGTCGTCCCCGTCGTTCAACGAGCGCGTGTGGTCGACGCCGGGACGAGCCGAGTTCGTCGCCGGTCTTCGCTGTGTCACGCACTCGTTGTGCATCGTCGCCAGCGCACCGAATCTCAGTCGCCAGCTCTCGCTGCGCTACGCTCCTCGCTACCAGCGGCTCCAGCTGCTGCCAGCGCACTTGCCGTTCTCGCTGTTCTTCGTCGTCGACATCGACGGCGGCTACGGCCACTCGGCGGACGGCCACTCGCGCGCCATGAGCACCGACAGCGTGGACGCAGTCACGCCGCTGGCGCTGCAGGGCATCCGCGACACGATCGTCTCTCTCTACGGCGTGTTCGCTCGCTCGATGGACGTCGTGGTGCGCGCGCTGGAGGACGGCGCGGGCTCCAACGCCACCGTGATCACGATGGAGTACTTCTTCTGGGATGCCGGCTTCGTGGGCCTGCCGTTCGTCTCCGTCAACTGGAACTCACAGGAGCCGTCTGCTCCCACGGTAGAGACCCAGGCCACGCAGTCGCTGTGGCTCCACAGCACCAGCTAGGGGCTCTTCAAGTTAGAGTCGCCATCATTCAGGCTGCTTGGATCATCATTCCTACTTCACCTCTGTTTCCACCAATCAGACGCGTTGTTTGGTAAAGCTCCTCGTGACGAATCGCCCACTTCCACATGAGATCGCTCGCACGGCCACCGCCACAGCAGGAGGCATTCTACGACCAGCCACCAACAACTCAAGCCCACGAGCGAGCGCGATGAAGGCCATCCACGTGACGCACTTCGGCGACAGCGGCAACATCGCGTTTGTCGACGACGCGCCGATGCCGACACTCGACCCATCATCAGGCGATCTGCTCATCCGAGTGCTCGCGTCTGCGCTGAATCCTGGCGACTGCCGCATCATGAGCGGCAGCTTCTCGCTCTTCTTCAAGCCAAAACAGTTTCCCTACATCCCAGGCATGGACGTCTGCGGTGTGGTGGAACAAGTGGGCTCCAAGTGCTCGAGCTTCCAGCCAGGCGACCGTGTGGTCGTGGCTCTCGGGCCGCTCGACAAGCACGGCGGCTTGGCCGAGTTCCTCGTGTGCGATTCCAAGCGAGCTGCTCCACTACCCAGCAATGTGATGCCTCTAGACGCTGCGTCGCTACCCATTGGTGGGTCGACTGCATTGCAGGCCGTGAAGGATGCGCGCGTGAAGGAAGGCAGCAAGATCATGGTGATTGGAGCCTCGGGTGGCGTCGGCAGCCTCGTCGTCCAGATCGCGAAGTCCATGGGCGCGTCGTTTATCGCCGCTACATCCACTAACGAGAAGCTCGTCAGGTCACTCGGAGCCGACCAAGTCATCGACTACCGCTCGGCTAAGTGGTGG
Organism: Pythium apleroticum; assembly: GCA_023337875.1. Classification (NCBI taxonomy): domain Eukaryota; phylum Oomycota; class Peronosporomycetes; order Pythiales; family Pythiaceae; genus Pythium; species Pythium apleroticum. The sequence goes on along the minus strand of JAADXN010000690.1, from coordinate 4,257 downwards.
GACGTGATTGAGGTCAAGGCGCTGGACGCCATCGTTGATTGTGTCGGATGCGACGACTCGTGGGCCAACTCCGACCGCGTGCTGGGCCGCCACGGGCGTTACGTCGCTGTCTCTGACAGCCCGAACGGTGAGCTCAGGTCGGTTCTAGACCTCCTGCGGTTTGCCGGACGTGTCCTTCCTCGTGCCTTGAATCCATTCACGACCAGCTACAAGATGGTGAGCTCATTCCCCATGGGCGAGGAGGTCAAGGCTGTGCTGGACATGGTGGCTCAAGGCAAGATCCACGCCGTGCTGGACCCGCAGTCCCCGTTTGAGTTCAATCTCTCTGGTGCGCAGCAGGCTGTGGCCCTCCAGAGTTCGCACCGCGCCAAGGGCAAGCTGGTGTTCCAGATTAGTCAGTAACTGCTTAGCTTAGCCTAGTTTACTCAACAACGACCGTTGTGGCGAACGATGGTCCCTGTGGCAAACATGGGCCAATCGAACGTCTGATTGCTTCATGACACGTAAATAACGTTGAATTGGGCGTTCTTTCTGGTTTAACGCCCCGTTTTTTTGTAATTTGCAGAGTGATCGTCACGCTCGTTGGCTCTTTGGCTGGAACGTGAAGGAAGGGTGGGGCCACTGTGAGTTGGAATCCGCAATCCTCAAGAGCTCCTCAGCCACCGCATCCCACGGCCAAAATGCAGTCCGCCAGCTCACTCCGCCTGGCCGCGCGCCTTGCGCAGCGTGTGTCCGCCCGCTCCACCGCCGCCTCGCGCGCCTTCGCGACGGCGACGACCGACAAGCGCTACCAGCCAGTGAACGAAGTGCCTGAGAATGTGCTGGCCAACATCAAGTCGGAGAAGATCTTTTCGCCAGGCTTCGCTGTCAAGGGCGAGCAGCGCCTGGAGGGAAAGGCGGCGTACCTGGACTTCCAGGCCACCACGCCCATGGACCCGCGCGTGCTCGACGCGATGATGCCGTACATGACGTACGACTTCGGCAACCCGCACTCGACCACGCACGAGTATGGCTGGGACGCCGACAAGGCCGTCGAGAAGGCTCGTGAACAGGTCGCGAGTCTGATCGGCGCCAGCTCCAAGGAAGTGATCTTCACGTCGGGTGCGACCGAGTCGAACAACGCCATTATTAAGGGCGTGGCGCACTTCACCAAGGCCAAGAAGAAGCACATCATCACCACGCAGATCGAGCACAAGTGCGTGCTGGACTCGTGCCGTGTGCTCGAGTCGGAGGGCTTCGAAGTCACGTACCTGCCTGTCGGAACGAATGGTCTGCTCAACCTTGAGGACCTCAAGGCCGCTATCCGCCCAGACACGGCGCTTGTGTCGGTGATCGCTGTCCACAACGAGATCGGCGTCGTGCAGCCTCTGAAGGAGATCGGCGAAATCTGCCGCGCGAACAAGGTGTTTTTCCACACGGACGCCGCGCAGATGCTGGGCAAGTTGCCGCTGGATGTGAATGAGCTGAATATCGATGTGATGTCGCTGTCCGGCCACAAGGTCTACGGCCCGAAGGGCGTCGGCGCCATGTACGTGCGTCGTCGTCCGCGTGTGCGTTTGGAGCCGATCATGTCGGGCGGTGGCCAGGAGCGTGGCCTGCGTAGTGGCACGCTGCCGCACACGTTGTGCGTAGGCTTCGGCAAGGCCTGTGAGGTTGCTGCGCAGGAAATGCAGAATGACCACGAGTGGGTCAGCTACCTGTCGCAGAAGCTCTACAACGGCATCTGCGAGAAGATCGAGCACGTGCAGCTCAACGGCGATTGGGAGAAGCGGTACCCGGGCAACGTCAACATCTCGTTCGCGTACGTCGAGGGTGAGTCGCTGCTCATGGCGCTCAAGAACATCGCCGTGTCGTCTGGCAGCGCGTGTACGTCGGCGTCGCTCGAGCCGTCGTATGTGCTGCGTGCCATCGGCGTGGGCGAGGACCTGGCGCACACGTCCATCCGCTTCGGCATCGGCCGCTTCACGACCGAGCAGGAGATCGACTTCGCGATCGAGATGTGCGTCAAGCACGTGAACCGCCTGCGCGAGATGAGTCCGCTGTGGGAGATGGTGCAGGAAGGCATCGACCCGAACACGATCCAGTGGACGCAGGACGCGTCGCACCACCACCACTAGGCGCGGGGCGAGGCGCTGTCACCCACCACCAGCTCATACTTCTAAATACACCCTCCTCCATTTCCCGATTCGTTCGTTTTGCAGTTGTTGCAGTTGCGGGCCGGTGTCCCATCTGTACCATTCCTGTGGTACATGTGACCCACACTTGTTTCTGGAGTTCAGTGAAGAACCCATCACGAACAAGTCTTCAGCCTGAAGTTCAGGTTCCATCCAGCAGCTCCATCCCGAGACCGGAAGACAGCGGGGCTCTAGACAAGCAGGCAGGCAGGCAGGCAGGCACCAGCGCATTCCTACAGGCACCGAACGAAGGGCAGACACTATGAAGCGCTCCACTGTAGCCGCGCTGGCGCTGGGCGTGTGCGGCGTCCTCCTCCCGACGAGCGAGGCCGCGACCACGCAATGTCTGCGTCTCACCAACTCCACGGCGTCCATCTACTCGGCCATCTCGTTCATCGCCGACAAGAACAGCGACCTTGCCCATCTGCCACTCAATGAGCTCATGGCACCGCTGGACAAGGAGTTCCCGTGGCTCTCGACATGTCTGGGCTCGGCCAACGTGATGGCTATCGGCGTGGGGCTGCTCTCTGACCCCGTCAAATCCAAGTGCGTCAGCTCGCTCACTAGTAGCTCCACCTCGAACTCGACGAGTATGCTGGGTGCAGGCGACTCATTTGCCATGTCGTTGTGTCCCTCGCTGAACTCGACGCTGTTCCCATGCGTGAACAACGTGCTTGTCGACACGATCAACCAGCTGATCACATCTGGAGGCGACTGCTGCACGGAAATGGCGGCGAAGATGAAGGAAGGACTGGGCCAAGACCTGAAGACGTTCGTGGCCAAGCTCATGAACCGCGTGGGCGACGTGATCTGCTCTACAAAGACGTACGTAGACCCAGTCGACGGCAAGACCAAGAACACGACGTGCGGAGAGGCCATCATTGGAGCTGTCGGCGGAGGCGACCTGTTCAACCTCATCGAGATGGTGCAGCTGCCGAACGACCAGGCGTGCGCGGCTATGAAAGGAAAGAACTTCACCGCGACGACCGGTGGCACCTTCCAGTTCTTTGACAGCCAGACCCCGATCGACGCGTGCTATGCACCACTGAATAACCTCTTCACCGACCTCGCCAAGCTGCCTATGATTGCGAACTCGACGATGTCGCCCATGTTCGATGCCGGCAAATGCCTCAAGGGCGAGACCATCATCACGATGGCTCTGGATGAGAAGAGCCTCGTGCAGGGTTTCGCGGAGGCGCTCGACAAGATCGTCACCAACATGAAGCTGGCGCCGACGGGCGAAGTGACCCGCACGGTGCGCGCGGGCTTCGCCGACTGGGAGAAGGACTTCGGCCCCATGTGCTTCCACATCGCCAACGGAGTGAAAGACTGCACATACAACGCCACCGTCGCGTACGCATTCTCGACCGACGCGCCGCCACCATCCGCGAACTCCCCAGGAGAATCCACGCCGGGCGCCAGCTCCAGTGCCGATCGCGTCACGGCGACTACCGGTGGTGTGCTGCTGAGTGCGGCGACGCTGCTCAGTGTCAGCATGATGATGCAATAGTCGCGCATACGTGTAGAAGCCGTTGGTTATCAATGCAGTGCCAATTGCGCATCGATCTTGCCTTGGTACCGTACTGTACACTCCGCACTCCTCGTCTGGGTTTGATCTTTTTCTTCCATGGAGCGAGTTGACAGGTGTGACGTGGAGCGCGTGATGGCCGATGGGCCGTCAGAATGGACACAGATCTGCTCGAGCGGCTCGAGTCGAGCGGGAAGCTCACCATCCGCCTGTATCGCAGGGCGAATCTCCATCGCACCGTACTGTTCTAGACCAGGGGGTATGGAAGCGTACGTTTTTTATGGCGTAAAAAACAGACGTTTAAAAACGCGTTTTATACCATTTTCTATCAGGGTTTCGGTTTTCAAACGATTCGTCGTTTCCACGTTGAAGTCGCTGGCAGTCTAAGCCTAGCCTAGGCTGCCTAGGGGCACACTTTGTTCGAGCTCGAGGAATCGACCCCAGATCGGGCCTTTCTTGCGACCCATGGTCGGTGACTTTGGAAATGAGAATCACTCAGTCGATACCAAGTCCTCAAAACTGATGTCGGTGGGGCGGTGAGCCTCCACACCAACC
>JAADXN010000689.1:0-17546 GCA_023337875.1 Pythium apleroticum | reverse complement strand
TTCCATAGAAGCTTTCTGGCATCCCACATCGACGCTGAGGGGCGCCGTTCGAAGCTGTGCTTGGAGGAGAATGCGAAACCAGAATCCAATTCTCAACCAACCGAAGTCGAACAAGCTCGATGCCGCACAGCACAGTGTCGTGGAAGGAGAACGAGGTCAGCACCGAGTCGGAGAGCAAAGGCTGGCGCGTCCCCACGGCGATCTGGATCATCGCCTCCATCCTTCTCGTTGTGCTGGCGCTTGGCGTGTGCCGGTGCGTGTATCGGCGACGCATCAACAAGCGAGGTGAGCGTTCCGTAACCACCATCGAGAGAGTTGGATTTGCGGAGGTACTGATATCCTGTGCGTTGCCATTAGCCAAGCAAGCGCGGCAGGACGAAGTGCTAAACCTGCCGATCGCGACGCCGTGGGAGGCGTCTGCCGTGCCGTACGCGCGCGTCGTGGACATCGCAGCGACGGCACCCGACCACGACGAGCTCCTGCCGGCCACAGCTCCCACCATCGACATCCAGACGCGACGAGTACACTAGCGTCTCCAAAGGATCGTCGTATAATCAATCAAGGGAGTCAGCCAACCAAAATCAATCACTCAAGCAACATCATTTGCCACCAAGATCAATGGCGAAGATAACGCTGTATTTGCGGATCTTTGGATGGTGGTTGTCTCGTGGAACTAGACGCCATCGCCGCCTTTGTTCAGATCTGACCATTGGATCTCTGTATGGGTGGATGCACGGGAAGCGGTCGCTCGAGGCTCAATACGCGATCGTGAGTTGCAAGTGAGGTTACGGGGGGTTATAGGCTGCGACACGGTCGCTCTCACGAGTCGACGCTCATGACGTAGTCGTTGCGAGCCGCTTCTTCAGCTGCGAGGCGAGCAGCATGCGCTTTCAACACGCGACGCTCCTTGTGTGCCGACCAGCACTTCTCCACTGCAAAGTACACGTAGAAGCCAATGAAAATAACGACGCCGAGCGCCACGAGGCCTCCCACGATGATGAGTAGCCACCACCAGCCGCTGAGTCCGCCTTCCGATGGCGTTTCGCACGACATCATGAACGGCTGCGTGAGGTCCGTGATATTGAGCGGCATCTTGGGGTCGAACGTGCACTTGAGTTTGCCCTTGAACGACGTCGCGGCTTCCAGACGGCGCATGACGTGCTGGCTGAGAGTCGACTGGTCGGTGGCCATGATGCTTGCTGGGTTGTGGAAGCCACGGAGTGAGGTCTTGCTGGGAAGTCGGATTGAGGAATGAGCAAAAGCCACAGCCTCTGCAGTTGGGGGTGCCGTCGACAGTGGGAACGAGGAGATGCTGCAGCTGCACATTTGTGGCTACGTGACCATCATTCAGGACGCGTTTCGTACTGGGCCGATAATCCGAGTGATTCGAATTCAGAATGAGAATGCTATTCGACCATTCGCCACATGGATGAGATTTTCGTGTGAACCCATCGTTTCTGAATCACCTATGAGACGGCGATAAATCAAGGAAAATATTGACACGGAATCGCTTGATCCAATCTACTGTACGGAAGGTCGCACGTCGCAGAATCGACTTTTTTTCTTCAAGTTCCAGTAAAGATCGGTGCAGTAGTCGTAGCGCACCCTCGATGCACTCAGCCAGGTGGAAGCGGCGCCGTTCTTTGCAGAGCCAACTGATTGCGAACCGAGTATGACCACACCCGCAAGCATCATGGCAAGCCAGCACTCGAGTCTCAGCGAGCACGTCATGCGGAAGACGCAACCTCCTTCAAGTGCAAACTCAAGTGCACGTCGATCCGAAGATGCCGCTCAACCTTACGGACCTCACGCAGCCGTTCCTCATGTCGTGCGAGACTCCTCCACTCGAAGGTGGAATGAGCGACTGGTGGTTCGTGTGGATCGTCGTTGGTTCCCTCGTGGGGTTGCTCGTCCTCGGGTTCCTCTTCCTGCTCGCATACTTCTTCCTTGACAGCATGTGGGCGGAACGTAAGGAGCGGCGAGCCAGCGAAAGGCGGGCCGCCTACCGCGCAGCCCAAGAAGCGGCTCGCAATGACTACGCTCCAATTGAGAATTCGTAAGCAAGACCGGACAACCCCTCGTCACCATTAACAAATCCAGTACTGTATCGTAAGATGCATGTTTGGGCCATGCGCAAGTCATCCAGTCAGACCGTGACTCCCGCACGTAAACCTCATTTCTACTGCAAGGATGAAACTTGAAATCCAGTTCCAGAGTAGCTGAGTAGCTGAGGCCTTGTCATTCTTCAAGCCATTATCTGCTGCCGATGCAGTAGGCGCTCACTCTTTCGTGCGAACATCAATCAGAGCTCGGAGTAGGCAGAGTAGATCGTAGTCGAGTGTATACTCAGATATTTCGTGATGCCGGCGTCCGTTCCGTGGAGCTAGGATCCAGTTTGTCGCTCCAAGTGCGTCCTCTCACTTGCCCATGCTCTGAAGATTCCGATGCGACCCAGCAAACTGAATCTCTCGCGTGCGAGGATTCAAGAGGATTAGGATTTGAACAAAACAATTCGTGTCTCACGTGGATGGAAAACTCAGCGCAGCGTCCATTGCACCGAAAAATCGTGAACCCATCGACGATCGATTACCCATCGAAGATGGGTTCACGATTTTTTCCGAAGATGGTCGAATAGTAGATTCACATAGATTTTGTATGTTGCCCCAGAGCGGACCAGTACGAAACCCATCAGGAGTGTAGGTCTGAGGAGATTCCCACATGGCTACACTGGCCTCGTATCTCCACTCGCACGTACAGGAGACACGCTTACGTTCCAGTTCGACTGCCTGCGCTCTGGGGCCGTCAGTGAACTCTCACAACGGCCACGATTCGCAGTGGCTGCCTCTGACCATTCTCCAATCCACCAGCTACTCGTTAACACTCGACTCCGCGCCCTCCACAACCAAACAACCACCATGGCAACCGACCACGACTCCACCCTCAGCCAGCACGTCATGCGCCGCCTCCAGGGCGCAACCTCCTTCAAGGGCAAGCTCAAGTGCACGTTCGACCCGCAGATGCCGCTCAACGTCACGGACCTCACGCAGCCGTTCATGATGTCGTGCAAGACGCCGTCGGAAGGCATGAGCGACTGGTGGTGGCTGCTGATCATCGTCGGGTCCATGGTGGCGTTGTTCATCGGCACCTATGTCGCGCTGTTCGTGTATGGCTCCGTGGCACAGTGGTGGGCGGCACGCAAGGAGCGCCGTGCGAAGGAGGCGCTGGCGGCCCGCACGGACGCGAAGCTGGCGGCGTGCAACGACTACGTCGTGAGCGTGGACTCGTGAAGAAGACCGCAGCACGCAGCATCTCCAAACTACACCACACACATTGCACGACCCCACTGTTCACCACGAGCACACATTTTCCAACCACGTCGAGGGCATCTATTCTCCCCACGATAAGGCAGTTTACTAGCCGTTGGTTCGCTCGCTACCAGCCAGAACTACAATGTAGTCTCCGCTCACAACTGAGGACTACCGTACCACCCTCAGATTCAGATTGATAAGGCATTACTGCAATTCGTACTATTCCTTTTCCATCTGAAGCAGCTCAGTAGCATTACTATCATCACCAAGGTAGCTCGATCCAACATTGTATATCATTCCTCAAACACAGCGCTACATAGCTAAGCGCTAAGCGTGAACATCTAGGCTTGTCGGGTCGTGGAGGATTATGGAATGGCGAGAGTGAGAGGTATGGCGCGGTGCCTCCATTCTGGTCCGGCGTTGTAGCCAAATATGCCTGGGGTGGCTTCGTGTCCATCATTCCGATTGGAATCTGCGCTGGTCCCCAATCTCCTACAGCTCGTACTTTACAGGAGCACGCTACACAGTTGGCGAAGCTGTCCGTTTCCAAGACTGGATGACCCATTCAGTGAAGAACGAGAGCAGTGTCGTTCTACTGTACTGACCGCCAGGCACCAATCAGGCGCACGAGCAATGGGTTTAGATGTACAACGTTGCACTACACTGGCGACCGACTCTGGTCTTTCAATGGAATGGCTGCCGTCCCTGGCTCAGGGGAAAGATTGAGTGGCGTGAGCTTAGAATGCGGATTCGGCTGTGTGTGGAGCTCTGAACTGATGGACTTGGCTGAGTTGGCTCTGAGCAAATGGTATCGTTCATGTAATTGGTCGAACTCTAGTACATTCATGGATTCTATTATCCCACTCATGCCACGTCCGCAACGCCCCGTTCTGTACTTCCAGCGTCATTGGCTTCCGCTGAGTGCGTGTGGTTCACATTGGACGCGATGCAGCGCTCTTCCTCGATCAGCTTCTCGCGCATCGAGTTCCATTCCGGCAAGTTCAACCGACGGTGGGTCGGACGTCGTCGCGGCTGAGGCATGCGGACCTCATAGTCGTCGCTCGCAGTCACTGTAGAACAACGTCAGCACTTCATGCATAAACCAATGCTAGCATGGGGGCGATCCTACCGAATGGATTGGGTCTGCCCGACCACCGTGAGCTGAAGAAGAAGACAACGGCACACAGCACCGTGATAGCGACCATGACACCCATGTAGACCGAGTTCTGACTGGACGTCACCGTACGAGTCCGCGTCGCACACACTGCAAGCACCGTCGCATTCCATCCGGGAGCGTCGCACGTCGCCACGCACACACAGCCGTCCGTCCCGACGCAGAACGCCTGGCTCGGGTCGCCGCGCTCTGCTGGTGAGTAGTACCATCCAGTGGCGTCCAGTCTCGATCTGCAAGCTGAGCACGTCGCGTCGTCCACTCTGCAGTAGCTCGTATTGGTCGACGGGAAGTAGTCCATGATGCCGCCTGGTTTGTTGGTCGCTCGGAAGTCGCTGGTGTAGTTGTAGGTGCTGAGACTGACGCAGCGCCCCGCCGGGTCCACCATGCACTGGCCTCTGCTGGTCTGCGCGTTGAGGCAGTCGAAGCACGAGCGTGGCACGCCGCACTGCATGTCCGCCGTCCACAGACACGGGTCCGCCGGGTCGATCGCTGGCAGCAGCGACGCGGTGGGCAGCACCACCGTCGAGGACTCGTCCGATCCAGAGCCGCCGCTGCCACTGCTACTGCCACTGCGGCTGCCATCACTACTACTGCTGTGCTGGAGCCGTCGCTGCATGGCTGTGCGTGGCTGTGGCAGTGTGCTTCACGCTGTGGCTGCGTGCGTGGCGATGGCAGTGCGCATTCGTGCGGCGTGATGCGACACTCATCTCTATGCACCTGAGCTCCTCTGCCGAGGTGAGCCATCTGTACCCGCTTGAGTGACTGCTTAGTGACACAACCCAAAGCCAGTCGATAGGCCTGTCACTATCACGAGGGATGGTCGTGGTCTGTGTTTTTTCACGTGCCAGATGTCACTAAAAAATGGAAGATCAGACTGAGTATGCATTCTTGCAGGCACTGCCTGCCTCACGCCTTCCACCGCCTTCTCGGAACATGGAGATGGGACGTCGACGAACGGCTTTCTTTCCGGTCTCGACATATCGCCTGCGCCTCTTGTCTGCAGCAGAGCACTGCGCGTGACTGCGCCGCTATGGCGTCCGCTGCGTCATCCGCTGGGTCCTCCACCGGCGCCGTGGTCGCCGTCACCACCAACACGTCCGTCGCCGCCACCACGGGGCCGTGCATGTGGTATCCAGGCGAGCAGTGCAAGCGCCCGCGCTCGTGCTTCGACTGCCTTAACGCCGTGCGCGCCGATGACACCAAGGTGCGGATGCATCTTCTCCTCATTCAGAAAGCTGCCCGCCGTTCTCACTCGACGTCGTGATGGTTGGATAGTGTGCGGTTAATCCCTACGGACAGTGCGTGCCAATGGCCCAGTACGATGCGTCTCGCGACTACCGCGTCCAGGACGCCACCGCCGGCGTCCTCACCAACTTTTACCCGTCCACCAACACGACGTACTGCTCGCAGAACGACTCGCAGTGCGCTCGCTGCCGCGCGCTGCCCATCGCGACTACCACTGCAGGCACGCTGTCGGGCTACGTGTACTACTCAGGGCTTCTGCCGTACTGTCTCGGCACGAATCGCTGCGTGTGCGTCGCGGCGTGTGAGGCCAGGAGCTGGCGCAACAACGTGATCCTGCGGGCGTCGTGTTCGCCCAACAGCTCAGGAGACTCCTCCAGCATCACGACTCCGTCCCCCACGAGTATCTTCCAGTCCAAGCAACACAGCGGCCTGCGTCCGGCGACAGTTCTCATGGTCATCTCGCTCGCAGGACTTCTCTTCCTGTGTGTACTCGTGCGGCGCTGGTGGGTTAGCCACAACATCAGCGGTGTGTTTGCCGTATTCCTGATATGTTATCTGCAAGAACATGCGATCTGACTTGTTGTGAATGGATACCAACAGAACAATTGAAGCAGCGCCGACAGCATTTCGCGCAGATGCGGCTCACGCTCGACGGGTGGAACTCGTACCGCCAGCAGCTCATCGATGCCGAGAATTCCCAGCTTGGCGTCGCGCCCAAGCCCAAGCCGTTAGCCACGACGACCGAGACCCCAATCGTGGACATCGAAGCAAGTGGAGGCGCCAGTGACGCAGAGGCAGCTCGGCTCGTGGTGGAGCATGGCGACGGCTATCGACCCGTCTCGCCCAGTGAGTACGAACGCCAGCGAAGGCTTCGCGGTGCCAGCGTGCCGAGCAACGACGTCCATCCGGACCAATGAGCGAACCAACGTCACTCACATTCTTGTATCTTCATTTCGAGTTAAGTTATGCGATTTACACATGCATGCGACTGGGTGACACAGGGCGGTAGGCGTCGCCCTCTTCCACTACAACCATCGGTGCCTCTGTAGCCGGCTCAGCTGCGACATTGGCATCGCCACTTCGTAGATGCACTCGCCGTTCGAGACTGTGTGGGGCAGTCTCCTCACCAGTCTCGCCAACGAACTCCCGCTCAGTCTCGATCAGCCTCTCGCGCATCGCCTTCCAGCCACTGAGCTCGAGCACCGGGCCCTTGGGGCTCCGCGAGGGTCGCGGGCGTTGAGAGTTGCGTTGCATTTGGCGGCGGTAGAGCCACAGCAGAGCGAATGCAATGACCATCGATAGCAGGCACGACAGCGCCGTGTAGATGATGATCTGTGAGTCGGAGAGCTGGTAGCGTGGCTTGGAAGACGCAGCAATGGCTTGGCTGACGGCAGTGGTATTGCACGTGAGGTCCATGACAGCGCTCATCCACCGCAATGACTCGCAGCTCGCGACACACACGCAGCCGTTGGCGCCGATGCAAAACTCTGCATGGGACGACACGTTTTTCCACTGCGCGAATGCCGTAGAGACCTTGCAAGCCCTGCAAGTGGCGTCATCGGACGCGCAGTACGAGGTGTTCGTCGACGGGAACAACGCCGTGAAGCTGTTGTTGGAACGCTTGTAGTACTTGCTGTAGTCGAACGCGGCCATCGACGTGCAGTAGCCGCTCGAGTGGAGCATGCACTTGTTGCCGCTGTAGAGAGGCGTGTTCAGGCAGTCGTTACACGTCCGCGGGGCGCCGCAGTACGTCTGGCTCTGGTACCACATGCACTCGTCCTCACTCGCCAGCACGTCTGTCTTGGCCGGCGTGAGCCCCACAAACTCCACCGCCGTATCCGACGACGACGACGCCGCGGTGTCTTCGGGAGGCGGCTCCACTGTGCAGTTCTTATGCGTGCCGTTCGTCTGCTCCTGCTGCAGCGTGGCAACCAGCGTGGCGTGGATCGTCGCCTCCCACTGGCCCATCTCGCAGACCGCGACGCAGATGCAGCCATCCGCGCCTTCGCAGTACTGCGACGAGTACGTCTTCCAGTTCTGGAACGACCGGTCTCGACACGACGCGCACGCCTTGTCGTTCGGCTCGCAGTAGGTCGCGTTGTCCGCCGTGAAGAAGTTGAGTCGCGGCGGGTACGCAGTGGACTGGCCTGGTCGTCGGTAGTCGCGACTCGCGTCGTACGCCGACGCGCCCATGCACACGCCCTCGGGCGTCAGCGTGCAGACCTCGCCCGTCGCCACCGCCGTGTTGAGGCAGTCGTAGCACGAGCGCGGCGCCAGCACGCACGCGCAGTCGACGCTGCGCTGCGTCCATGTGCAGGACGCCGACGAGCTGTTGCCGGAGGACGAGGAGGAGGCGTTCATGTGGGACGTACGCAGCGCTCGCGCGTGGGCGTCGGGACTGGCAGTCGACGTCGCGGTGTCTTCCGTGGCGGCGGCCATGGCGGACGGCGGTGTCACAAACACGGGGAACGGCGGCGAAGACTGGCGTGGGACGCGAAGTGAAGGCTCCATATTCAGCCAGTGGCACGAGGAAGAGGAACGTGCCTGGCCCGTCGCTACGCGCCTCAACCAAGAGCTACGTCGTCATCGTCAGCAGCTCACCGCACTTGTATTCAGGGTGGGTCCAGTACAGCTCTGGATGGGTGCGGTATTCGAACAGATACGGTACTGGCATCTGAGACGTGATAGTGTCACCTCAGTGGAGTGCCATGGCGAGGGTTCTATTTTTTGGGGTTCAGAACCTCTGCGACATCAACGTCAATCAAGGTCAAGATCCACATGGCCGACTGACTATTGGACGCGAGGCCGAAATGAATGGTGCGTGCCGCTCGAAATCATGACCACGCCATCTTGACGCGTGTGTCTAGTTCACAGCGCCAAATCGAACCTGGTAAATCAAGCTGTTGTCGTCGTGGTGGCTGCTGTTCGGTCATATTGCGAGCCTGGCGACTGTGATCCAGAAAACCCTAGCGCGCACGCCAGCGCTGGGGAGCTGATGGGGCGGGCGGCTCTTAGTTGACGCGCGTCACGTACTGCCAGTGCAAATACCTTCGATGAACCATCGCCATCAGATCAGCTCTGACGCATGCGCCTGCTCAAGCCGCATGATGCGGCATCCGGGACCCACAATGATTGACTGTGAGTCTCGTGAAGAGCCGCAGCGTATCGCACGTGCCTCAGCCTGGTCGGCATTTCGAACGGCCACGGCCTCTTGCTGCAGCACAGAAGCACACAGTACATGCATGTTGACACAGCAACGGCACCCACGTCGCCACTCTGTCGCCACTGGCACTCCCCCTGTCGCCATCGCCACCAAAGATCGATACGTGTAGCTCCCCAACTGATCCACATCACCCATCAAAGTTAGACGTCGCGCTGTTCGATATTTCGGTCTAAAGTAATCGGTCCAAAGATCTATCTGCAGCAAACCAGTCCGGCACCATGCAGACACACATTCACTCTCTGGATCCGCTCGATAGACTTTAGACTGACGCACCTACGCTTCAACGTTTCCCCATCTCATCTGCTGACGTGCGCCGACCACTGAACCCAGCTCCCGAACCCTAGGCGCGTCTATAGAATTCATTCTCACAGGTCGCATCCCCACCAAGTCTCTGTGTATCCACTCAACCGGCACATATGCGTTCTCAGAGCCTCACCAGGATGTCCATCCAGCCCCGGCCATGTGGGCGCCTGGCCCGCCTTTGCTATCGTAGCTCTTCGCCTGCAACCGCCTCCATCTTGCATCTTTCGCGTCGCTCGCGACATGGCGACGTCTGCGCGCCGCCGCCGCCTCCTCCTGCTCCTCCTCTGGGCCCCACGCGGCGTCCGCCTCCTCTGTATGTCGCCTGCCTTTCTCCCACGCCATTCCGCATTCCGCCGCCCACGCCAACAGCTCCCGCCATGGCTCCTCACCACCGCCGGCCTTTCTCGTCGTCCTCGCGCTGCTCCGTGTGGGCGTACGTCGCTGTCGGCGCCGCGCTCGCCATGGGCTCGGCCTCGGCGCAGTACTTCACGGGCGACGGCACGGCGTACACGCTGGGCCGCACGGACGCCGGCAACTGCAACCTCATGCACGCCAACTGGGACGCCGGCGACAACTACGCCGCCATCAATGACCCGCAGTGGGACTCGCTGCACAACTGCGGACGCTGCGCCGAAGTGTCGTGTGCTGACGCCCGATGCGCCGACAAGACGACCACCAAGATCGTCCAGATCCTCGACCGCTGTCCCGAGTGCAAGTTCGGCGACCTCGACCTCTCGCCCTCAGTCTTCTCCGCGCTCACGGGCAACTCGCCCAGTCGCTATACGATCCGGTGGCGCTTTGTGGACTGCCCGACCATGAGCGGCCCTATCAAGTACTGTCTCAAGGGCGGCAGCAACCCGTTCTGGACGGCGATCCAGCCAACCAACGTCGTGTCCGGCGTCACGAGCCTCAAGATCAACGGCAAGGCCACGACGATGCTGGGCTCGGCGTACTACTACCTGCTCGACGGACAGAGCGCCACGCAGACCGACCTCAGCTCCGTCCAGGTGACCGTGACCTCCGTGAACGGCGAGACCATCCAGGACACCGTGTCGCTCACCGCTGGCTCCTGCTCGGACGGCCACTCCCAGTTCACACGCGGCGGCACGCCCGTCCAGGCTCCAGTTCCAGCCCCGGCTCCTGCGTACGTCCCGCCACCGACGCCTGCACCGACGCCTGCACCAACCGCAGCACCGACGCCTCCACCAACGGAGGCGTACACGCCGCCTCCGACCACGCCGGCCCCTGCGACGCCCGAGCCGACTACGGCCGCTCCAAAGGAAGAGCGGTCGATGGACGACGCGACGCCTGTGCCGGTGAGTACCACTGCTCCTTCTAGTACTATTGCTGAGGTCGTGCCGTTGGCCAGCAGTGACTCACCGACGCCCTCTCCTTCCCCTTCTGCCTCCACGCCTGCGCCAACCACCGCCGCTCCGACGCCACAGCCAGCCAACTCGACCAACAGCTCCTCCAACAGCAAGGCTGAAGAAGACCGCAGCCTCGACGACAAGGCAGCAGCAGTGGAAGAAGCCGGCGTGGCCGACATCGCACCAGCCACGACCCCTTCGTTCGCCCGCAGTCCAGCGGAGAGCACGCCCGCGCCTCAAGCCGAAGTCGTGACGCGCGGCGACCCTGGCTCAGCCGGCACGTCGCCCACTGTCGTGGCTCTCTCCGTGTGCGGTGCCATCGCGGCCGTCGCCCTTGTTGTCGTCGCAACCGTCGTGCGTCGCAAGAAGATCCAGGACAAGCAGCGCGACCGAGACGCCGACCTCGAGCTCGTGCGCTACTTCAGCGTGTCGTCGCCACGCAGGAGTGACGAGTCGCTCTCCATCACCCTCTAGACGCACACAAGGGAAGATCAGTTTCGCCATAGCCAGTAGTAGTACTTCGAAGTATTGAGTAACGTAGTCGCCGTAGAGTAGAGTATGATAGCCGTAGAGTGGATGAATACCAGCACGTCCCGCCATCATTGAATCGTCGTGGTGATCAGATCCGGAGGACGGCCGCCTTTCTATTGATATCCAGGCTCCTGAGACCGGTATCCGTCGCTCCACCAGGCCAGCGTCTTCAACAAAGACACCCGAGTGGACAGCTCACACTGCTGCTCACCGGACAACGATGCCTTCACCGTCCATCAGCATCATCCCGCTGCTCGTGGTCTCTCTACTGGTGGCCTTCCAGTCGTCCCACGCCCAGTGCATCGCCTCGTGCGATCTCTACAACAAGAAATGCTTCGAAACGTGCGACAGTCAGGCTCGCGAAGCCGCCATGGCGTGTACCAGCACTCTCCCGAGCGGCTTCCCGACCAGCTACAGTTGCTCCTGCGACGGCACGGCCACGGCACTCTCCGACAGCGTGTGCACACCGCCCCCACCGCCCACGCCGGCACCGACACCGCCCCCAACACCAGCCCCAACGCCCTCACCGACGCCCACGCCCACGCCGACCCCCACGCCATCGCGAACGAATGCGTCCACCACGGAGCCGACGACGACGCCGTCGCTGCGGCCGAGCCTGTCCACGACGCTCAAGACGCAGGCGATCGGCATCGTGTCCGCCGCACTCGTAATAGGCATCGCCGCCGCCTTCTTCTAAGACAAGAGGCGTCAGAACGAACCGCCCATCCCATAGCTTCTCGCCAAACGGTCATTACCACTCTTCTGTCCATCCTGCCCGTGTTACTGGACTGGTTACCGTTAAGGAGACGCTACTCGAAGCCCTGCAGTCCGTCGCATGCCGCCTCGAGACGTCGCTGCTCACTGAGGAGCTCCTCGCGTTCCTTCGCGCAGCTCTCCGCAAACCAATGCGAAGCGTCCACGGCAGTCGTGCCGAGCGGATGCGTCGTGAGGTAGTTGACGGCGACACGACGCAGAGCACGAACATCCATGAGCTGGCGGACGAGCGGAGCCACGACGAAGCGGCTCAGCACGCCCACCAGACGACGCAGCTCTTCTTCCTCAGTGTCAGGCTGACCGTACTGGTTTGCCTCGTGGCCATAGCTTCTGCGGCCGAATCTCGGACCTATCGCGCCCGTCGCTGGCGCTTTGGTCAGCCAGTGGGGACGTCTGCGAGCGCTTGGTGGATACGGCGCCGCTGGCTTCGCTGGCTTCTCCTGCTTCACCGGGGGCGCTTTCTCTGGTTTCTCCTGCGGCCTTGGGGACTTGGCGGTAGGAGGCACAGCAAAGTGAGCAGAGGCGCGTCTTCCACGCTGCTGCTTGCGGTCCGGAGAATCCGGCGCAGCTCCGATGCTAAAGCCACTGCGAAGCTTGCCTTCTGCCTCATTTGTTGGCTGGACCTCACAACTTGGCGCGACGGATGCTCTGGTGGGGCTCAGACGCTGGTGCCACGTGCACACGACGCACGCGCCACTCGTGGTCGAAACTGGTGGCCAGTGTTCACAGACGTGGATGTGGTGGCGCGTGAGGGCTCTGAGTAGGTTGCAGTCGTTGCAGTCGACCTCCACGACCGACTCGCACGCGTGTCGCGCCAACCGGAGGATCTCCGCACAGCGCTGGCTCGAGCACTCCAGCTCGCCACACTCGGCCGCGTGGGCTAGTCCATTGCGGATCTCCGACGCCGACAATCCGGCAAAGAGCGACGACGACGCGCTCGGCGGCGCGCCTGACGCTCCAAATCCACTCGTTTTCGCCTTCGTCAGCTGCACTCGCGCCGAAACGGACGCGACGACGGGCACAAAGTAGTCTTCCAGCGGCAGCGCCAGCGGCTCCTGCATCTTGTGGCTCGGTGTACAGCATACTCACGAGGCGCTCAACGGCGGGATCGATCTCCAACATGTCGGCGTAGTCGAAATCGCGCGCCAGTTTCGTGGCGTCGCCGATGAGATCCACTTCCAGCGCCTGCGCCATTCGATCCGCGAGCCGTTCGCTGTCTGCTATGAGTCCCTCCACTCGTTCCCACATCGACGACGCTGCCACGAGATGGAGGTTCTCGAACCGGTTGAGGTGAAGAGCATGATGCTCGCTCGTCAGCGGAAGCGCCTCGGCGACGAGAAGCGACAGTCTCAGGAACGCGCTCACGATGGCCCGGGGCAGCAGCTCACGCAGCCCCTCGCTCAGCTCGTCGCGCTGCATCATCCGCTCGACCAACGAGTGCATCTGCACGTCTCTCATGAGACTGTGGTGGTCACGAAACTCGGTGCGTTTCGCCGTGATCTTCTCATGCAGCGTCCGCGCCAACGACACCACGAGGCCGTCGACACAGTCGACCACAGCTTCTGTGAACGGCGCGTCGAACGTCTTCCGCAGAAACGCGAGCTGAGCGGGTTCGTCTCGAGCCACGAAGTCTCTCACGACGTCCTGAGGCGTCTCGCCGAGCCACTTGATGCGCTGCTTCGTGCTCTGCAGCAGCCCGTTAAACTGCTTGATGGTCTGCGGCACCCACTGCTCCTGGACGTGCTTGACGAGCATCCGCTCCACTTTGACAGCCAGCACGCCGCTGGACGCCAGGCCTCTCTCCACGTAGCCGCTCAGGTTCTCTTCAAACCACTGGAACTCGTGGGCCTTGAAGGTGAGCAGCGGAAGCTGCTGGCTCTCCGGGAGCCGCGTATCCCGGTTCTTCACGGCGACGTACCCGTGCGGCTCGAGAGCCACAAGATCGCCGGCCTCGCCGTCCAGCTTGGCCTTCAGCTCGGCCAACGGCCCACGCGGGTCCGTCGGATCACCGGCGCGGTCCACCATCGTGAGTACGCCGATCGTGCGGTCCACGAGCCCGAACTGTTGCACCAACTGGAACGCCTGCGAGTTGCGCACGCGCTCTCCGGCCGGCACCACCGCCAGCACGAGCGTGTGCGGCATCTTCAGGTACTTCTCCACGAGCGCGCGCGTCTGCTCCATCATATCCTGCGGCTCATTGGCGAGCCGCCCGGCGACGATGCCCGGGAGATCCACGAGATCCAGCGTCGGCACGAGCGGCGACGCCACGTGGATCTCCAGCACGTGGTCCACGACGCCCTTGGCGACGCCGGCGTCCTGCGACTCGCGGAGGATGATGTCGTCCATCCACTGCTTCATCAGCGGCGCCACTTGGTCGGCTGTGAACTGCTGCTGCGACTCAATGGGCGGCCGCGCGTCGGCGAACACGAGCCGCATTTTGATCTGCGGCGGCGTGGCCTCGGCCGTGGCGTCCGCGTCGCGCGGCGCAGTCGCCGTGGAAGGCTCTGGCTGGCGCCGCATCTTGAGGTGGATGGGCAGCCGCGTGCAGACCTGCTGGTCGCGCGGGAACAGCGGCAGCATGGCCAGCGACTCGAGCACGCTCGACTTGCCGCTGCTCTCCTGGCCCACGACCACGATCTGCGGCAGCCGCAGCGGCGGCGGCTTCGTGCGGAACGGGTTCTCGCCGTCGGCGGCGGCCAGCAGGTCCTGCACGGCGTCCGTCTCGCTGTAGAACTGGCCCACGAAGCCGTCCAGCAGCGCGTCGCTGAGCCCGAGCGGCAGCGCCATCTTCGCTCAGCGACAAGCAAATGAGACCATATATAACAGAATGATACTTAACAGCCATTTGGTCGTTTTGAGATAACAGGTTTCAAAGCGACTGGTCAGCAAATCGTACTTACGAGGGATTTTTCAGGGGAGGCGTTTTTGCCAGATTTGTGCCAACTGTACACGGTCATAGTGACATCGGAAGCAACTCGAAGAATGGCGGAAGAAGCCGAGTCAGCGCGAGATCGATACCTCAACGAAAGCCTCGGTAGATTCGTGATGTATGCCAGCGATCCGGGGGAGGCTAGTCCAGCAAGTGAGGCCTCCGGCGATGAGCATGACGCTCCCGACGGCGACGGCGATGGCGACGGCGACGGTGATCGCGGAGAACGCGGCGAAGAAGAACACGCAGCATCTACCATCGACGAAGCTGCTGGCCACGATGCCGAAGGTCACTCGAACGACGCAAGCGAAGGCAGCGAGGAGGAGCGTGAGATCGACAGCGATTGGATTGCCTCCTCGTTGGAGGCGAGCGGCGAAGACGACGACTCAACTGGCCACGAGTCGGAGGAAGACGAAGTGATCGTTGATGACGATATGATCACTAACGACAAGTTGATTGTTAACGCCGACTGTGACGACGCGTCGGGTCCCTCCTCCTCCAGCACGAGCACGCTAGCGGATACGATGATCAAGAACGATCCATGTGAGAAGTGTCTGCAAGGCAAGAAGGCGCAGCTCGTGGATTTCCTGGCATCGCTCGACACCATGACAACCGACCAGAAAAAGACGAGCGTTTTGACGGCTCTGGCCGTGCTGCAGTCATCAGAAGGAGCGGCTCCAAAGCGGCAGCGAACGACTGGAGTTCGGAAGCGGTTCGTCTACCATGTGCCACTCGTCGGGCAAGTCTGTCACGGCGCGTTTTTGCTTTGTTACGACATCTCCGCCCCCACCGTCAGTCGCTACCGCAAACAAGTCGACGAAGGCTTCTTCGCAGCTAAACCTCACGGCGGTAGGCAGAACCAGAATGCGCGGCGCATCAACATGGAGTGGATCGTGACGTGGTTCAAGTCGTTCGGCGAGAAACTCGGTGAAATCGTGCCAGTGCGCGTCCGCAAGTACAAGACCGTCGAGAATCGTTTGCGTCGTTACACCAGCAAGGATGACGTGCTTCTCTTACCAAGCTACTTCACGTGGGAGGGGCTGTACGAAGAGCTGATGGCCTACGCGAAGCTGGAGAAGATCGAGGAGGCCCTTCCTGCATTCGCCACGTTTCGGGCTGCTATGATCAAGAGGTGCCCCAACATCCGCATCCGGTCGCCGAGAAGCAACGTGTGCGACATCTGCGCAATCTACAGGAGCATGATGACCAAGGACGAGTCTGCTGACATTGCTGAGAAGCTGGGACAGCACACTGAAGACGCCAAACACATGAGGTATGTCAATAGCTATCTTTTTGTCGATAGCCATCATTTTGACGCTAACGATCTTGGAACGTGAAAACGGTGTGTGTAGACTTGAGTACCAGAAAGATCAAGATGAGGCGACGTCACACAACATCGTCCTCACGATCGACTATGCGCAGAACCTGACAGTGCCCAGTGTACCCGAAACACCGAGCCAGTGGTATTTCCTCTCGCTGCTGAGCGTCTCGCTCTTTGGCATTTACGCCGCGCACAAGAACATGCACCTCAGCTTCCTGTACAGTGAACTCAAGGGAGGCAAGGGGCCGAACGAAGTCATCTCGCTACTGTGTCGCGCCCTTGAGCTACCGTTCACTCGCCACCCAGATCGGAAGCTGACCGTATACGCCGACAATTGCAGTGGGCAGAACAAGAACAACTTTGTTCTCAAGTTCATGCTCCTGCTGGCGCACGGTGGATGGTTCAAGGAGGTGCAGCTCAAGTTCTTGATCAAGGGCCACACCAAGAACTCGTGTGATGGCGGCTTCGGTTTGGTCAAGAAGAGCATCGCCAAGCACGACATCTGGACGCTAGAGGAACTGACCCGCCGGGTCAACGCAGCCGCGACGACGATCGACGCTACGAGCCTGGACGAAGAGGAAGACGCGTCATTCTACAATTTCAAGAAGGTCGTCTCGGACTTGTACAAGAACCTCAAGGGCATCTCGCGCTTCCAACTGTTTCGATTTCGACACTCAAAGCCTGGCATTGTGGAGTGTCGAGTTCGTCCCGCGCAGATTGCCAAAGAGTACGATCTGCGAAAGGTCGTCAATGGCGTGTTCGTGAGCAAGGAGACTGCTGCCGCTGCGCTCGACGACGACAAGCTCAAGGAACTTCCTCGGCCTCCGCGAAACGTCGAGAAAATGCAAGACATCTTCGCCAACATCAAGCCGTACGTTCCAGTTGAGTACGCCGACGACCCGATCTACGCAGAGCCAACTGCTGAACAGGTGGAAGAGGCCAAGAAGATCAAGAAGGCTCGACGCGAGGCTCGAATTCAGTCCGCAGAGACAGAAAACTCGACCAAGTGAGAGGCTGATAGGTAATGACAACATGATAGTTAATGACAGCGGCACTAAAGCGGGGATTACATGGCACTCTTCTGAGATCTCACCTTGTTATAGCTTTTTTTGCTGAAAGCAGACCGTTTCTTGCGAAACGGACACAATCACTATCCTGAGCTTACCGTGGCGATTCTAAAACAGTCCATTTTGAAAAATCAAAATTCTGGAGTCGAGCTGATGACGGATCTTTGGCCACACATTCTGTCGCTTGTACACTGCCGGACAAAATTCGTGAAACAACCGAAAAATGACGATATCTCCTGTTCTACTGGTCGGTTTGGAGTGCTGTTTGAATATGATTGGTAGAAAGGGAGGGGGAAGTCGCTGT
>JAADXN010000688.1:0-17566 GCA_023337875.1 Pythium apleroticum | reverse complement strand
CTTCGCTGCGGTGGGGCTCCGCTCTCTAAGCGCTCAAAATGCTTACTGTAGAGCCAGAGTCTCAGACCACTTACCCAAGGATGGACATAGTTAACTTAGTTGAGACATAAGTACTTTAGTACTTATCTATGGAAATTCCTCGTGGTGGCGGGAAGGAGGCCTGGCTTTGTCCTCGCCGTGGACTGGATAATGAAATGATTGGCTAGTCGGCGACCCCAGTCTGATTAGGAGCGAAGGGCGCCAATGTCCCACGAGCCGCTCACCCTCCACGCAGCGACTGACATGATGGCTGACCCTGTCAACACCGAACGATACGTGTATCCCACACTGATGGCGTCAGTGACGCGGTTGTCGAAGTGGATGAGGCCCATGGTGACCGAAGGTCCTTTGCAGTGATGGATGCCATGTCAATATGTAATATGTAACGAGCCGTGGCTGCCCGTCCGACGGGCAGCTTGACCGACGGGCCCCGTCGGTCAAGGAGCTCTGGGCCAGTGGCATACAGAGGGAATCGTTCGTGTTCATCTGTCAGACGAGCTGCTCACCGAGAGTGTGCCGGACGATGACAGCAGTCGCTTTTAAAGTTGCATGATGAGACCGCCAACCCAGCGCAACGCAATCGAGTGTCATCCATATCCCATGAGGTACTATTTATCAATTTACTGTGGGAGACTACTCGAATTGTACCCAATCGGAGCTCTTCGTGGGCCTCGAGCCAACCATCATCGAGCACTGCACCACAGGAATCGCCAACCCAGAGCACCAAGATCGTCACTATGGCGGACGACACCCCGCACGCGGCGGAGGCGACAGCCAACAACCACGCCAACGGCCATGCGCATGGCCGCAGCCAGCGCAGCAATAGCACGAGCACGGCCAGCAGCGACCACGCGCCAGCGCGTAACGCGTCCAAAAAGCCGCGTCGCGAGGGCGACGTGAACGACCCCGAGACCTACAAGCGCAGCCAGGACAGCGACTGGAAGAACAACAGCATCGAGGACATCTACGCCGGCTGGGACAAGCTCATCCCGAAGGACGAGCTGCCGTTCTACCTCGACATGGCCAAGTTCCTCGTGCGGGAGGACCCGCAGACGCCGCGCGAGCTGGAAAAGGCGTTCGTGAAGCTGCGCCGCCAGTTCAAGTGTCTGCCCAAGAAGAACCAGATGAAGTTCGTGTACAACATGCTCGTGCAGCAGGGCGACGCGCCGGCGGGCATGGCGCTTGAGTCGCTGCTGGTCAAGAAGGCCCAGAAGAGCCAGTCGGGCGTGCTCGTGGTCACGGTGCTCACGAGTCCGTACCCGAAAGTCGGCGAGAAAGTGCAGCGCTTCAGTTGCCAGTGGAACTGCTACTACTGCCCGAACGAACCTGGCCAGCCGCGTAGCTACCTGCATGACGAGCCGAGTGTGTTGCGTGCCAACCGCAACGACTTCGACCCCGTGCTGCAGTTCTGTGACCGCGCCGTGACGCTCGCGATGAACGGCCACCCCGTGGACAAGATTGAGCTGCTCGTGCTGGGCGGCACGTGGGCATCGTACCCGCACGAGTACCAGGAGACCTTCATCCGGGACCTGTTTTACGCTGCCAACACGTTTTACGAACGTGAAAAGCGGGAGCGCAAGTCGCTGGACGAGGAGAAGCTCGAGAACGAGTCGGCCGCCGTCAAGATCATCGGCATCACGCTGGAGACGCGCCCAGACTGCATCACGCCGGATGAGCTTCGTCGCTTCCGCCGCTACGGCTGCACGCGCGTGCAGCTTGGCATCCAGCACACGGACGACGCGATCCTCAAGAAGATCAACCGCGGCTGCACGAACGCGGACGCGATCCGCGCGATGGAGATGCTGCGCGACTGCTGCTACAAGACGGACGTCCACTTGATGCCCAACCTACCCGGTAGCACGCCCGAGATGGATCGCAAGATGTTCGAGTATGTGCTCCGTTCGGAAGACCTCCAGGCCGACCAGTGGAAGATCTACCCGTGCGAGGTCACGCCGTGGACTGTGATCAAGAAGTGGTTTGATGAGGGCTCGTACGTGCCGTATGACGAAGAGATCTTGATCGAATTGCTCATGGACGTCAAGGCCGAAGTGCATCCGTGGATCCGCCTCAACCGCGTCATCCGCGACATTCCGAGCCAGTACATTCTGGGCGGAATGGACGAACCGAACCTCCGCCAAGTGATCAACAACCGCATGATCAAGGAAGGACGGCCGTGTCGCTGCATCCGCTGCCGCGAGGTTAAGACCGACGAAGAGGCGATCGCTGTGGCCGAAATGAAGATCCGAAAGTACCGAGCAAACAACGGCGACGAGTACTTCATCAGCTTCGAGCCGCCAGACGAGTCCAAGATCTGTGGCTTTGTGCGTCTGCGTCTCTCCCAGACGCCTGGTGCCGGTATCTTCCCGGAGCTCGAAGGCGCTGCTTTGGTGCGGGAGCTGCACGTGTACGGACAGCTCCAGGTCGCCGGTGAGAAGAACAAGAAGAAGAATGCGAAGGAGGTGGCCGACGATGGAGCGGAGGACTCGTCGTCCAAGGCGCAGCACATCGGCTTCGGCACGCAGCTCATGATCAAGGCGGAGGAGATCGCGCGCGAGCACGGCTATACCAAGGTCGCCGTCATCGCTGGTGTGGGTGTGCGAAACTTCTACAGACGCCTGGGCTTTGAGGTCGAAGGCGACGGTGAGCTCATGATCAAGCACCTGGATCAGCTTCCACCAGCATCCACTCGGAATGGCGGCGGCTGCCCACTGGACAATCCGCGTCTCTGGTGGACAGCAGGAGCCGTCGCTGCGGCTGCTGTGGTTGTGGCGGCCTTGCTGCGCCGTCGATGAAACAAACGCACGTGTAGATAGGAGGGTTTTGGTCATCTAATATACTCCGCAGCTGAGTTTACGTCAAGCCATGCAGTGTTCGCACCGTGCAATCGTAGCGCGTCATCCCCGTGGGCATGTCGATGTCGTGGAGCTGCTCGTAGAGACGCTTTTCGCGATCGTCTTCCAGCTTGGTCATAAACTTGATCATCTCGCTGTGTTGCTTGAGTCTATCTGGCGTCTTGCGGTGTAACGCACGCAGAGTAGCGTCATCAAGAACCACATCAGCGCTTGAAGCGCTCTTGGCGGTCGCGTGGAAGGAATCCTGGCAAATGCGCACGCGGTGCTCGTAGGACGAGTCGAACGCGATGCTCAAATCCCAATAGAGTGGATCTGTTATCACCGGGCAGATACACAGCATGATTAGAGTGGTCGGTCCCCACTGGGCGAGAGCAAAAGATAAACATACCTGCAATGTTCGCGCGAAGGCGGTCAGGGATGAAGGACTGCAGATCAATGAGGATCGATGGGGCGACTTGGTCCGAGAGAGCACTGCCGTGGGCGTAAAATCCGACGCAGTCGTGCACTGCTTGACGCATGTAAGACACTGGCAGGTAGATAGATTTGCCAGCAGAGCACAGCTGAAGAACGTGGTCCATCGCTGCCCAGTGCGTCCGAGAGGCATCGCGGCTGTTGACACCAAAGCGAGGCATTGCTTGCACGAATTCATCGCACTCCTGAGACGAAAAGCCGGTTTGCGCCAGCCAAAATGCCACATCTCTCTTCATCTTCCACTCGCCCGCCTCGACGACGAACGCCAGCACGTCCGACGGCTGAGCCAGTAGCTGCTGGGCCGAAGCAGCAAACTCGAGTGACGTTGCGCTGGTGCCTTGGATCTCATCCGCTCGGAGTCGCATCAGCTTGGCTAGCTGCGTGTCGTTGTCGGGATGGGCCGCTGGGAAAATGCGTGTGTTGGACAAGTGGACGACGAACTCTTGCACGATTTGCTGGATGGTCTCGGAGCTGTCAGCGTACCTAGCGAGGAAATCCCACAGCTTTTCGACTGGATCCAAGCCCGCCCGAGATGTCCCTGTCTGCGAATGCTCACGCTCGCTGTCCAACATAAGAGAGATCGTCGACTCGATCGTGTTGGTGTTGTCGTCACCCGCGCCATCCTGAGACTCGTCCTGGTCAATGTTTTTGAGGAACCGCTTGAACTTGGTCAGGATCTCTTCTGGCGTGATCCCCAAATCCGTGTTTGAGCGCCAAGTATGATGACCTGGCGCGTGTTGAATGGCTTCTTCGAGGTGACGCAGCAGCGAGAGGTTGTGGCGAGGCGCCACTTGGACCCCATTTCCCGATCCACGGGAGGACGCAGTGGCGGTTGAGAAGCACAGCGTCGACGCCGATTGCGGTGGCGGCTTGCACAGTAAGGAGCGTACGTTTTCGAGGCCTTGCCAATGTGAAAACAGAACCACAGGCGGAAGCGTCATGCCACTGGATGACTGAAGCGAGTCGTCGTCGGAATCCAGCAGAAACAGCGACCCGTGCGTGCGTCTCGACAGATCGCGCACTTCAAACGCAGCTTCCACGCGAATGTGAAGCGAGCTTGGAGGACTCGCGTCGCCTTCGTTGCTGTTGATCTCTTGCTCGTCGAGATACGCGGCTTCAAACGACTCCAACGCGTCATCCAGGGAGAGCTGAGCAACCGCACTGCTGCTCCACTCGCGCTTCTGGATCTTAAATAGTCGAGGAGAAGATACAGTGCCGGATTCAGGGGCATTGAGCACGAACTCCCGTGCCAAATAGCCGTCCGTGTGCTCCACGACGGCGGTGACTCGCTCGATGTCCGTCAAAATGCGGACGTTTGCGCCATTTCCGGCACTCAAAATCGCCAGTGTGAGCATACTCAGCGCGTGGGATGCTGCCTGCTGAGTCGCACCGTAGAGATCAAGCGCGCCACCGTCCATATTCACGCGCTTATCAGCAAACAACGGCGCGACGAGTGTTGAGTCCTCGCTTGTGGTCCGCACAGACTGATCCTGGAAGAGCAGGCTCTCCATGACCACATCAACGTCTTCATCACTCGTTTGTCCTTCGTTGGTCAGCTTCTGAAGCATCTCAACGAGCTGCGGGTGGAGCCTCGTGACCACAACAAGCGGCGCGACGTCGTCTTGGTCGTTGACGCTAGCAGCGTTCACCAACGCCTGGACAGGATGAAACACGCGCGGCGCGTCGACAAACACAAGCACGGTGGACGCATCCACCAAAGCATGCGATTGGGTGCTCAAGCAGCGCTGTAGAGCGCGTCTCCAGGCTGAAATCACCTCCGCATTCGCACTCGTCGCCGCCATATTCGCCATGACGACCGACTTTCCCGCCACGGTTTTCAAACAGCAGCTGGCTAGTGGCGTGACAGTAAAACGGGGTTTTAACTTCCTGTTTACTGACGTGTCACTACAAGTTGAAGTGCTCATCCACTTCGCTGATGAACTTCGGTTTGATGGAGATGCGGATGCCACAGGACACGTTCGATGAGAAGTCACCATGGCTGCAGCAGTACAACGCCTTGGCTACTGGAAATGCGACAATTAACACTTCATTATTGACATGCCACTAACAAAACTACAACGGCACAGCCCGGACTTGCGGCGTAGGGCCACGCCTTTTAGGCAATGCATCACTGCTCCGACAGGTCGAGCAGCCACCGCCGCCAGCTCACATGCTCCCATGCTCCCAGAATCCGTCTGCGTGAACCCTCAGACGAGAAACGGGCCACCGAAAGTGCAGCATCGCTAATCCGTGCCCGACATGGCGGCGAGGATCTTGTGGTGGGCACTGGACGGCGACCACGTGCGGCTGAAGATCGCGCTGTCGAAGCTCTCACGGGCCTCGTTCTCGTCTTTCATGGAGCCGTGCAGATCGTCCAGGTGGCTTTCGGTGTCCGACGAGAGCTTGTCGAAGAACGAGAACGAGCTCTTGCGTACGTTCACGGGGGGCTGCATGACCGACTTGGCGCTGCGGGTCGTCGGAAGCATGAACTCACTGTAGCGAGACGAGTCGCTCGAGCTGCCGCTCAGCCGGAGCACATCGGTTGGGTCATTGGGAGTCAAGGGGTAGCTCCCAACGAGGCTGCTCGCGTCGCTCGCTTTGCGCTGCATGTACGACAGCACCTGCGCACGCTCGCGGATCACACGTGCAGTGTCCGATGTCACTTTCTTCATGTGGCGGTTGTAGAACTGTTGCTGGTTATGCTGCTGCTGTTGCTGAAGGTGAAGGCTCGCGCCAGCATCATCGACAGGCAGCGACTGGTTCCGACGAATCGATGGTTGGGGGAGTGAATCGAACGCGTTGTCACGAAGCCGGCCGTCCGCCAGGTCCTCCGAGATCGTCCGATTCAAGTGAAGCGACGCGCGCTTGGGTCCAGACGAAGTCAAGTCCGTGACCACTGGCGCCGGTAGCTTGCCCAAGTCGAAACTGACCCGTGCACTGTCCGTGGCGTCGAGATCGAACGCACTCAGAGATGGTACGGACGCTCGACTGGCGTCCGGTGCGGTCTTCTTCACATCAGACGTGATTTCCGTTGACGAAGGTCGAGACCGACGTGTGCGCGCGCTTCCATCGGACGGGGTGGCTTTGTACGCGCCTGTGAATCGACTCGGCGGGAACATGTCTCCCAGCGACTCCCTTCTCATACTGCCGCTTCGCTGTCGCTCGATAATCTTGGACTTGGCGAACTCTGACTTATCCGGCTCCTGCGATCGCATGACGATCTGGGCATCGATATCTGCCCCCGTGTTCTTTCTTCCTGGATCCTGCCACGAGTTCCGAGAGACCGCGTCGTTTGGTGACAAGTGGGGATCCGAAAACGAGCGCGACACGTTCACGTCCATGGACTCGGTGCGCTTTTCCACTCTTGGCTTGGCCATACGGTGACCATCGAACGAAGTTCCGCGCGGGAATTGCTCGTTTTCCTCGATATGCCGCCACGACGGCGCTGCAAGTGTGTGGTTCTGGCCTCTGTCTCGGCCGGTGAACCCTCGAGACGGAACACTGGACGACTCGTGTTCCATTTGGCCGAACTTCATCTTGAGCTTCTCAGCTTTCTTCTTTTCCTTCTGCAGCTTCAAATCCTTGTGCCAACCCTCGATACGCTGCAGCCAGCCCTTCGGAGACCTGCTGAGTTGTGCGTCTTCCTCGACAATCCTTCTTGCCGGTAGCTTCTTGTTCTGCTGAATGAACGCGATGCTTTTACTCCGCCGCTCGCGGCCTTGATCAGATCCGCTTGTTCGAAGACCACTGCCATTGACGTCGGGCACTTTCTGAGCACTAGACAGGTTGGAGCCATCCGACTGCAGGCGCCGCCGCTCTTCCTTTACGTCCTTCACTCCCACTTCAGTGATCCGCCGGTAGTTGCGCTTCCCCCACCTCGACTGGCTAGCGGCTGATCCCCAGTACTGGTCAAAGACCAGAGGAGGACGACCGTCGTAGTAGCACGAAAATGTTGGGTGCTCCTTCTGGAGAGATGCCGTGTAGTCCTCCGTCAAAAACCGGTCGAACGTACTGCGAAACCAACAAAACAGTGACATCAGTTCTCACTCCACAACCATGTGCTCATGATGACGAAGACGTACTTGTGGGCTCGCCCTGCGTTGATATCTGCTGGTTTGAATAACCCCGGCCGTTTCTTCGCTCCAAAGAGCTTAGCCTTCGCGTCTTCTTTAGCGTCTGATACTTCGCTTGTCGCGTTCTCAGCCGAGTGGACCGCAATGCCCGTTGCAAGCTGAAGTCTGTGGTGGGCACGGAAGTCGTCGATGAGAAAGCGGCTGACCGTTTCCTTTCTGAGGGCTTCCAGCGCCAGTTTGTCGACGTCTGTCTTTTGCCGCCCGATCTAGGCAAACCACAAACACCAGACATCATGAGTCTCATACCACACAATCAGTTTTTGCCGACACGCATTACCTCGTTCAGACGTTTCAGCATGTCGCCGTATGCGTTGCACTTCAGCAACTGCTCTTTCTCCAGCTTCATCAGCGCCAGTGCGAATCGAAACAGGATCTCGTCGCCGAGAAAGAAGAGGAGATCCCATATTTTCACGGTCACGTCTCGTGGGCATGGACTCGAGAAGAGCGTGAGGAACCATTCCGTGCAGGCCAGCGAAAGTTCCATGCCCGAACCGCCCAGCATTTCCAGATGCGTCGCAATGGGAAGTTCTTGCACTCGAACGAGATCCGCGAACACATGCTGGTCCACCGCTAAGCCAAGCTGCACAGCAGACACGTCCGTCAGGTCAGCATACACCACCAGCATCACTTCTTGCCAGAGTCGCAACGAACCATTGTGGTGTAGAAATCCTCTGGCACGATCTGGATCATCTTGATCAGCAAGTAGAATGCTTCTTCCTCGTCGACAAATTGCAGCAGCCGAGCCACGATGTAGTTCAGACCTTGGCAATACCCAAGCGTGGGGTTGAAGCATGAATAGGCCACCAGCACTCGGCGCATCATCTTCGTCTTGTCTTCGTTCCACTGCGGCTTGTCTTCCTCTGGAACAGTTCGATGCAAGTCTGCGTCAATCTGTCGCGTCGCGTCAGTCTCGTCCACTGCCATCGCGAGATGCCGCTGGTAGTCGATATTCCGCCTTCGACGTTCCGTAGCAGCTCCGGACGACAAGAGCCACAGTTTTCCATGTAGATGCTCCGGAACACGCTCGGCCAACCCATCTTCCCGAAGGAGCCTCGCTCGAACGTGTTCTTCAGTCCGCCACAAGTCGTGCGCGAGCTTACCGACGCCTTCCTTTCTTGTCGAATTCTGCCCTTTCGAGGCCTCCACTTCCTCGCTCACCTGCTGCAGGGTTTCGTACCTCTCGAGTAGTTCGTCCCAAGACAAATTCTCGTCTTTCAGGAGGTCGGTGCTTCGTCGCGACGACAGAAAGGAGTCATGTGGAGTCATAAGTGATGGCGCGGGACTGTCGGACACCGCCACGTTCATGGAGATGCTTGCAGAACTGCGAGCGTCGATGGACCGCCGGTGGGATATAGAGACCGCCACGCTTTGCAGTGCCAGAATGTTACGGTACACTGCGCAGACACGAGAGTCTCAGTTCCTAAGCTAATCGCATTCGGCTGCATTCGCCAGCAACACACCTTTGTCGAGGTTCTGCATGTCGAGGAGATCATCAGGCTGGAACATATCTTGAGGCAGTACGCCGATCACCTCACACGCACTAGAGCCACACAACGTCAGTCTCAAGCCTAGAAGCAACCCAGGCAGTCAACAGCGATGCACCCACCGCAGGTATTCTTCGATGTTGTCCCTCGCCACGCGCTTCTGTCGCAGCCACTTGTCGTTGATGCTGCTTTCTCGTATCCGCAATCGCTCGGACGACCGCCGTTGGTCATCATCCAGCATCTTCACGTTTTCCAGCTCGTCCGTGATCTCCAGGTCATCAGCGTTCATAGCCGACGGCCATGATGTCTTGATCGGCGCGCAGCTTCGTTCGCGCATACCGAGCGCGCGGTACAATTTGTCGGCCAGCGCACAGAGCCACTCGCCCGAGAGCAGCGCCTGCGGGAAGCCTTGCGAGAATTGCTCGCTTAGCACCATCTCCATCCAGCGCTTGGCGATCTCGCCCGTGCGCTCCGTGCTCATGCGGCCGGGCAGCGTGAGCCAGAACGACGACGCATGCGCCATCGCCGCGGGCGACGAGAGCATCATGGCGTGGCGTTCTCCTCCTGATTGCCTGCCGCTGTGTTCTCCGGTTCCTTCTCCGGTTACCGTCGCTGATGCTGAGCTCGGTCTCCTCCTCCTCGTGCGGTGCTGGCCCGCCTCGTACACAGCCTCGGTCGGCTCTCACGCTCTCTTCGCCGAGGAGCAACTCACCATTTTCAGGTCCCCCTTCAGAAAAAGTTCGAACTTAGTCAAAGTACAGCCACCAGATATGTTAAAAGTCTCTACCTGACTTGAAGAACATAGGTCCAGATGAAGATGACGCAGCGTCTGTTTCGTTGTGGCTGATGTCACAGCCCTTGGTCACTGCGAGGAGGAAGCGACAGCTGTTTATGCTGAGGCGCGCTTCCCTGTGAAATTCAATGCTTGGTGCGCACCTAAGAGGAAATTTCAGCTCTCCGGTGCGTACTTAGTGGCGGTGTTCCTGTGGCGTTCGGCCCCCTTCGTTCGAAAGCCACAGGCAAGCAACATCTCCTCGACATAAGCGACCGAAGATGATGAAGCGGCGCAACGCAGCGGCGCCAGAGCGAGCCGACGACCTGACTCGTCCAGCGGCGAATGTCAACCACGTTGAAGTTGGCATCCTGCGTGGCGGTGCCGCCGCCATGGGCCACGGCCGTGTGGGGGAGGCCGACGTGGCCAACACGGCGGAGGCCTCTGCGGCCAGCGGCGCCGTCGATGACGAGGACGCCGTGCCCGTGAAGAAGCGCCGCACGAAGAACTACAAGTGGCGCGAAGACATGGCCAAGAGATCGCGCGTCGGCGACATTCTCACTCGTGTGCCTTCGTTGGAACCTGCGACGTTCGCGAACTGGGACGAGTTCATCCGCGCGTGGACCGACTACATGGTCCACACGAAGACGCTGTACCGTCGACGCAGCTCATGCTCGACGGCGTCGTGGAACAGCAAGAACCGGTACAAGACCCTGCCGGTGCCAGACACGTTCCAGTATGCGACGATGGCCTACTGGTGCACCCACGGCTGCATTCAGCCATCTCGTGGCACGGGCGTGCGAGCGCATCTCCACAACCGCTTCACGGGATGCACGGCGCGCATCACGGCGGACGTCGTGTACGAGAAGGGCGAAAACAATGAAGTGCGGTGGTTCATCCGCGTGCGCAACCAGGTACGAGCGGGCTCGTTGTTCTGCTTCCGTAGTTACTGCATGGCTAACGCTGCTGCGCGTACAAAAGATCTCTCAGCACAACCACCGCATCAGTGACGAGATCTTTGCCTGCTACACGAACAACAGCTCGGTCCCAGATGAGCTGTTGCTTGGTCCAGCTGACGAGACGCAGCAAGAAGAGCGCGCGGAGTACAGTGCAGCTACTCCTGCCGACGCAGGTACGTTCCACGTTGGAGGCTTTCATGTGAATTCAGTCCCAAAGCTGACTGGTGTTGTGGAGTAGCAGGGGATTTTGAGATCGGTGTTCCACCCCAAGGTAGGATTGCTGTTCCAACCCCTAGCGCGTCGTCTGTTGTTCTCATCGGGTGCAATCGTTGTAGACCCATCCGCAGGTGCGAACACAAGCATTACCTTCAACGGCAACTCGGCCTTGTCAAAGGAGGTCCTTGCCGACGAGCAGAAGGTCAACATGGCTCGCACGGAACTACAGCCTCTGTTGGAGGAACTGCGCCGAACCCCATCGCGAGTGATCCACAAGCGACTGCAGGATGTGTCCGAGTTCGTCATGCACCTCATGGCTAAGTGGGAGCAAGGTGCGCCAGTTGGATCCTGCAAAAACAATCATGTACCGCGTGCTGATGGGTCGTTCCGTTGCATGTAGATCGTGCCAACGAAGACCGCCACTTGCACTTCATTGCCCAGTCAGCGGCAAACGCCGCGTCTGCAGAGCAGCAGCGACTTGCGGCGGCTCGAGCCGCTCTCACTAGCGAAGGAACTGTTGCTCCTGAAGATGCTGGTGTACAGCCGTCAGGAGTAGACGGATCCGACGAGCAAGTTGTTGAAACCGAGATCATCTGAAGAGAAAGAGTCGATGCAGCAAGTGAAGTGCAGAGTGGTGAGTTGCTGATTTGACACTGTGGTCAATATTCAATTGCGTTTCGTTACTAGTTTTGGCTGGAAGAATATGTAAGCGAGGGTGTTGGGGGTGTGGTCCAGATCGTTTACGCCTCATCCGACGACGACTGGAACTTTGGCGGGTGGTGACGAGCAATGAGGTACGTGTATGCCTCTGATCCAGCAAGCGCACCGAAGAATGGCGCAATGCAAGGCACCCAGAAGTATCCGTTGCCGTAGGTGAACACCTTGAAGCCCCAGCCCGCCATGGCCGTGAAGAGACGAGGCGAGAAGTCACGCGCTGGGTTGAGCGCGAAGCCCGTGTTGTAGCCGAACGAGAGGGCGATGCCGGACAGGATCAGGCCGATCACCACTGGCTTCATGCCGTTGTCCGCCTCGTTGTTGAACTTGTCCGTGACGGCAAAGATACCCAACAGCAAGAGGAAGCTGCCAATGACCTCATCGAGGAAGCCAGCCATCAGGCCTTCGTGGTCCTTTGGGTACGTGGCAAAGATGCCAGCAGTGCCCTGGTCCCACGAGTTGAGCTCCTTCAGACCAGTGTAGTAGCCGAAGTACACAATGATGGCACCAACGAAAGCACCGGCGAACTGAGCGGAGATGTAGTATGGTGCCTTCTTCCATGGAAGACGACCGTGGCGGCACATGGCAACGGTGACAGCGGGGTTCAGGTGGCCGCCACTGACACCCGCAGACGCGTAGAGACCCATCATGAGCGCGATACCGAAGCCCAGTGCGATGGTCGACCAGTCACCAGCGTAGTTGGTGAGATCCGGGTGAGCATCCTTCTTGAGCGCGTTGTTACTCTCAATGCCCTGGGAGATGACGGTCTGACAGACCACACCATCACCCACGAGCACAAGAATCATGGTTCCGAGGAACTCGGCGTACGCCTCGCGCATCACAGTCTTGCGGTCGATCAGTGCATCCGTCGTGAGCGACAGATCGTCCGAGTAGTTGACCTCTTCAGGCGAGCGGAAGAGGTGCTTGTCCCCTGCCATTGTGGCTGGCTTGTGATGTCCGTGAAAAGGTCTCGAAGAGGAAGCCGATTGAGGAATGAGCCTGCTGTCTGGAGCTCTTGCTCCGCCCCTGACTTTGCGATCCGCCCTGGCTGGGTGAGCCCATCGGCTGTACGGTAGGACAGACAAAGATCGCTTTCCTTAAGCATCTTTAGCTTGGGATTCCATACCAAGTGACTCAAGCTCCATCCAGCTACCTGGTCTTATCTCGTCGACACCTGAATGGCTCCCCACGACAAGCTATTTATTGTTTTGGGCTTCGTGGATGCTTTATTTAGGTCAGTGAGGCTCTACGTGCCGCGGAATCCAAGAGAAGAATATTTTTAGGGCACGCCAAGCGGTCTATTTTTGGATGTGAGGTTGAAGTGTGGGGCATGTGAGAATTGGCGGGAAAATTACACCCTCATGGGGTATTACTGTCAAATCCGTGGTACACTTCAACCGTTACCGGTGAGTTGGAGAAGTTTCGGAATGGGATCGGCCAAGGAAACCCAAGGGCGACAATGGCGGCTTGCTTCTCTTTGATTAGCGACGTCTGGGGCAGCGCTAGCCGCACTGCCTGCCACCAAGAAGTGCTTCGTCGTGGATATCTACAACCGCGTGAGTGATCCAGCGGAAATTGACCTCTAGTTGACGCAGCAAGCCATGTTCCCCGGTCGAGCTGACAGCAGTCGCTACCGCCCACGGAGTCTCTCGACGTCCGTCGTCGCGAACGCCAGTGCGAGTGATGGTGTTAACTCCTCGACGCGTGCAGTAGGCTCTGCATCAGCGGTCGCGCCTTCAACATTGATCCCCCGTCGAGAATCGTCGCCACAGTCTGCGAGCCGTATACCGTCAGTCCCTGCTCCAGGTCTTCCCAGCCGAACGACGACGTCGATGCCTTCACGAATCAACGAAGCGGCTACGAACACTCCAGCTCGGGCTACAAGGATACCAGCACCAGTTTTGAACAGTGCGCAACCAACGTCTAGCCGGATTGGTGGAAGCCGGCCCGCGAGTACCGTTCAGTCGACGAGCTCCAGAACTCGCAGTGCCGCTGGTGCAACAACAACAACGTCACGGCCAGCTCTTCGACGCGATGTCAGTCACTTTGAGACGATTGACGAAGACGACGATAACCAAGATGAGCTACGCTTCATGGACGACGATGCCGACTGCATTGACCCCCACGACGACTCCGCCAGCTCAGCGTGTAGCACGGCCTTTGCCGCGGGCGAGAGCCATATCATCACTGCCGTGCGCGTGCGTCCCATGTTCGCATCAGAGCGCAAGGCTGGCTGCAGACGCATCATCGACATGGGGGTCCAGTCTTCGAGCACCGGCAACTGGACCCGAATCGTGAATCCCATCTCGCTCACCAGTTCGACGCAATCGAGCCACGACGACGACGACTCGCCAGCGACGATGAGCCGCCAGATGACTCAGTTCACGCACGACTTTCACTTCGACCACAGCTTTTGGTCGTACGATCGAACCCCGGGGCGTGCGTTTGCCACCCAGAGCACGATCTACGAAGAGCTCGGCGTCTTTGCGATCGACTCGGCTTGGCAAGGATACAACTGCTCCATCTTCGCGTACGGCCAAACGAGCGCCGGTAAGACGTTTACAATGACCGGCGATACTGTCGACGCTCGCCCTTCTCTAGTGCAGTCGTCGACGACCTCGTCTGAGCTCCCTCCCACGTGTCACCCTCGCCAAGGCTTGATTCCCCGTATCTGCCGCGGCCTGTTTGACAAGATCGAACACGCTAGTATGCAGGCGCAGACCTCTGGGCAGAACTGGCGCTTCGCTGTGCAAGTGAGCTACGTGGAAGTGTACCATGAGCGCGTCTACGACTTGCTTGCCGGCTCATCGCCGAACGGCAAAGAGTCCCTGAAAGTCCGAGAAAGCCCCGAAGACGGTGTGTTCGTCGAAAACGCCAAGAGCCGAAGCGTCTCTCGGTTTGAAGATATCAAGGCTTTGATCGACGAAGGCAATCGCGTGCGCTCGGTTGCTGCGACGAATGTTAACCAGCGTTCGTCTCGCTCGCATGCCATATTGACGTTGTACGTCAAGCAACACAGTCCCAGTGTGCGAATTAGCGCGGCTACATTGACGAGCACGTCGTGGATGGCAAACCCTCCGTCTGGAGCTGCTGATGCTAGCGCCCCTGGCCAGACTGTGTTCGCGAAGAAGAGCAAAATCTGCCTGGTGGATCTTGCTGGAAGCGAGCGTGCGGATATTTCAGGTGCTAGTGGGCAGCGTCTCAAGGAGGCTGGCAGTATCAATCGCTCGCTTTCCACTTTGGCTGATGTTATCAGCGCTCTATCCAAGCGGTCGTCTGTGCTGCCTGGCAGCAACGGACACGTGTCCTCGAGTCAAGTCTCTGCGTTTGTGCCGTACCGGAACTCGGTTCTCACGCGTTTGCTCAAGGAAAGTCTCGGCGGCAATGCTAAGACAGTAATGCTCGCAGCTATCAGTCCATGCTGCGTGCACTACGAAGAAACTCTGAGTACGCTGAAGTACATCGAACGTGCGAAGAACGTGATCAACACT
Source organism: Pythium apleroticum (assembly GCA_023337875.1). Taxonomy (NCBI): domain Eukaryota; phylum Oomycota; class Peronosporomycetes; order Pythiales; family Pythiaceae; genus Pythium; species Pythium apleroticum. Next base: position 2,435 of record JAADXN010000688.1, on the reverse strand, counting down.
GTGAAGGTCAACACGGAAAATAGCTTGGAGTTGGTGCATGAGCTACGTCGTGAGATCTCCGAACTGAAGGCCAAGCTTCAGTCTACTGTGGCACCTGCCCCCTCTTCAATGCTTGATACACGGACAAAGCCCATTGAGCTGGTAACCCCATACCCCCAAGTCGAGGAACGAGTTTATCATTGCGATATCCCGGATACTACTGGAGTAGCAGCCGACGCTGCGTTACGTCAACTGCAAAGCCAAGAAAAGTCTATCGAACTCCGTGAACCTGCCAAGGGACCCGAACCTGAGATGCCAGAGGGAGTGAGCCCTCAATATCCTTCCATCTCGTTCAACGAAGCAGACAAAGCCAAGATGGAAAGAGAAATCGCCAAACTGAAACTGCAGCTGAAGAAGAAGGACAAGGAATTGCAACAACATCAGCACGAAGTGATTTCAATGAAGGCTGCGGAGAACCAGAGGCAGCACGAGCGAGAAGAGCTCGCCCAAACCACCCTCCGTAGGCAGGGGCTACTCCTCAACCTACTGGCAACCCATAAGCGCGTTTGCTTTCAGCACAAAGTGCGCGTCTTCGAGCGCTGGAGATCAAACACGATTCTCTCACAGACCATTTCACGCTTCTCAAACGACCACAGAAGATATCGAGAAGGTGATGACGAAAACGCTCTCGAGGGTGGTGCAGTTGAGGGCGTTGTGCGCCCCAGTTGCGGGAAAAAAGCGAATTTTGTCACCCACCAAGTCACTTCACCAAGTAGCTCATCGTCTCCATCGCGTCAGGTTGCAGTGAACTCGTTGTGCGCCTCCGTGGTGAACACAGTGCTGTTTGATGGGCTTATGGTCCCTCACGAAGTCGCCGGGGCCTCGGGGATCACCAGACAAACCAGCAAAAGTCGCACCCATCGTGACACGCACGCGTTGAGTCTCGACTGCCTCGAGATGTTGGCGACGACGACGGATGAAGACGAAGATGTGATGACCCTCAGTCAAGCCATGGATATCTGCATGTCGCCATTCGACAACGCTCCTCTCAGTGTTGGATCTGCCCCGGGCCCAGCAATCTTGACCCTGGAACTTGCAGGCGTGCACGATTTCGAGCTCGATCGAGCTCTTCAAGAGAGCGTTGAAGAAGCGGCTGCAGTCGTCGAGGCGTTTGAATCACAAGGAAGTCGACGTGGTGAGTCAATTGATGACCATGAAACACCAGCAGAAGCCAGGCACAGAGCAACCACCGCGATTGCAAAGTACAAGCAACAGGTGCTTGCGCGGATTGTGAGATGTTTGGATGTCGTGGATTCCGCAAGAAAGTATTTGGGGCCGACTGATCGCCAGCTGCGACGAAAGCACGGCGACCGTCAAGCTCATGATGAGCAGCAAGGTGGAGCTGCGGCCGACAGCCTTCTCACGTCCACAGCAATGGAGCGCCAACTCCTGAAGCACGCGGACCGCTGCCTGGTAACCGTCGTTCGGCAGCTCGATGACTTCCGTACTGCGATCTCCGGGTGGTCAGTGAATGTTGACGAGCTACCAACTGTCAACAAGCTCGAGTACTTGCTGCAACGGAAGGTGGCGCTCTACGAAGGCGTTGAAGCTCTGCTCACCGTGTTCTGCATGCACGTGCTACGTCGCGTTTGCGATCAAATGTGCGCTCCGATCACGATGGCACTCGTGAACACCGCGGAATCGATTGCAGAACAGCTCACGAGCTTCCAGGCCCAGCTGACGCACGCTGAGATGTGGAAAGATTCTCTGCTACCGTTGGGTAACGGGTCCAAGATGTCGGTTGACGAGCCCATCGTTCTTGTTCTAGTGCACTTGTTTGGCCTTACTGAGCGCGTCAAGGCTACGTGGTACGCAATCGACCAGAAGCATCGCCTGCTGGACGTCCACCTTCGGTCTCAGCATAACCTTGTCGAGACGTCGAGTGATACAATCCGCAAGCTAACCGCGCGTTGCAAAGACGCCGAGTCACGACTGGCCGAGAGGAGCGAGCGCTACGATAGTGAAGTCCAATGTCTCACAGCCGAGAAAGAGGCCCTGGATGCATCGCTCCAGCAAGCCCAAATGCGCGAGCAAGAACTCGTTCATGAGTTGTTAACCACGACAGCCGAACTTCAGTCTGCACGAACAGCAACTTTCACTCTCGATCACACAGCTCAGTCAACTCAAGATCAGCTTCGCAATACCCTTCAAGAAATGGAGCTCCTACAAGACCGCCTAACCAAGACAGATCTGTCCAATGCATCTCTAAAACCTCAAGTAGTCAATCTGACGCGGGAGAAGGCGTCGCTGGACGAGCGCGTGTCGTCTCTGACGAGTGCGAACGATGCGTTGCGGACAACGGAGAGCAGTCTGCGGGAGCAAGTGTCGAGTCTGAGTGCGCAGAAGACGTCGTTGGACGAGCAAGTGGCGAGCCTGACCGTGGAGAAGACATCGAT
>JAADXN010000687.1:0-17569 GCA_023337875.1 Pythium apleroticum | reverse complement strand
CCCCCCCCCCCCCCCTCCACACGCTGCTTAGCCGAACACGATGGAGCTCTCGCCGGCGCCGGTCTGCTTCTTCTTCGAGTACTTGGGCTGGAACGGGTCAGCACCGCGCTTGTTGACGTCGCTCTTGACCTCGACGTAGCCGCCCTTGCTGTCGATGCCCGCGACGTCGTCGATGCCCTGCGACTGCAGGTTCGCACGGATCGCCTCGACGCTGTTGGGCGTGCTGATGTCGTCCTTGACCTCCTCGACGGTCTGGCGGCCGTCCGCGTGGGTCACGAGCACGCGACGGCAGGTCGTGTTGGCGCTCCAGCCCTCGCCGCCGCTCATGTGCCACGCGTTGCGGATCATGAGCTCGAAGTAGTCGTCGTCGTCGATGGACGCGCTCACGTTCGCGTAGTAGCGCACGAACTCGTTCGGGTGCACCTTGCCGTCCTTCTCACCGCCGTCGAACGTGTCCAGGAACTCACGCAGCACCTGGTCGCTCGTCTTGTAGCCCGACAGCACATCCGGGTGCTTGTCGGCGTTGTACTTCTGCTGGATATCGTTCAGCTCAATGACGCCGTTCCCGTCAGCGTCGAGAATCTTGAACGCCGCGAGCACGAGCTGCGTACGGCGGTCGTTCAGCTCGCCTCGAATCGCCAGCAGGAACTCGTCGAAGTTGATGCCGCCCGAGTTGTCCACGTCGATGAAACGGAAGAGCTCTTCGATCTCCTGGGATGGCAACAAGTATCCCACAGTCCGTTCGTGAGTCAGCAATCGTCCTTTGGCCAACTAAACGACGTCAGTCCGTACCGTCTCCGAGAGGTCAAGCGCGTGCTCGTGGATGGCCTTGGTGAATTCCGAGAGGCTGAGCTGCTTGTTGCCGTCGTCATCGATGATGCGGAACTTGCGGCCAAGGCCCGCGATGCCGCTGTTCAGTTCGTGGGTGGAGAGACGTACATACAGCACACACACGACGTTAATCTCCGTGTATTTGAAACGCAATGGATTCGCCCACCACCGATGAGGGTCAGGTGGGTGACGAGGAGTTGCCTGGTTACTTACGTCGCGCCGTTCTTGTAGAGCGAGTTGCGCAGCGTGTCCAGCGTGTCGACGACGTTGCGCGAGGCGCCCAGCAGTCGCGGCGGCAGCACGTTGCCGCGGCTCAGCTGGAAGTGCTTGGACACTGGCTTGCCCTCGGCGTGGTGCGGGATCGGACCGACGAAGCCGCCGAGGCGGATCAGCGAGTCGATACCCGCAGCGAACTCGCCGCCCCAGCCGCCCTTGGCCTTCACCGAGGCGACACGCGGCTCGCCCGTGAACACGGCACGCACCACAGGCTTGATGTTGACCACACTGATGTCGATGAACGACTGCGCGATGGCCGCCGACAGCGACGCGAACAGCGGGTCCACCGTGTTGAGGAAGCCAAAGCAGATGACACCGTCGAAGCCGCCGAACTGCGCGAGCTTGTTAGCAGCGTACGGCAGCTCGCCCAGCGACGGCACCGTGAACGTCTCGGACGTGAGCTGCGGGTTCTGCTTGAGCTGCTCCCAGCAGTTCTGCAGGAACAGATCCACGATCTCGGCGTCCGCCGCGGTCTTGACCAACGCGATGCGGAGCACGCCAGGCGCCGCAGCCGCCACAGGGGCAGCAGCATGGGCCGCGGCGGCCAATGGCGCAGGAGGAGGCGCGACTGGCGCGGCCGCAGGCGCACGAGGCGGCGAGTTCATGACGACGTCACGCGCCTGCTGCTGCTGGCGGCCACGCGCCGGCGCGGGCGTGTCGTCGCCGCCGATGCTCCAGTTGGAGCCGCCACCCGGAGGCGCGTGCACGCGCGTCGTGGGGCGACGCAGCTCGCCGAAGTCGGCGCTGGTGAGCGTCGACATGTTTTTCTTTGGTTCGTGTTCCGGTTTCCCGCCACTTGGGTGGAAATGCGAGGATCGCGCCGACGCCGGCCCCCTATCTGCGAAAGAGTTCAAAAAGGGCTGATCTTTGGCGTGGCCCACACCAGATTTGAATCAGAGAGGAGTCGCTAAGTTCGCATTACTGGAATGCGTACTTTGCAGACCTCCAGTTTCATGTGCATGATTTTGCAACGCAGACCCTAACCCGTTTAGCACCTCGAATTAGATTCATGATTCAACATGGAGGTCGCATGAATGTGATCCGAACGACGATCAAGTCGGTTCATGGCTTCCATTTGGCAACTTATTCCATAATTTACCTCAGTTGCCTCTGAATCTGCAACTGCCTCTTCCTCGTGATGGAACAGTCCGGATGTTGCACGAAGTGACTCCGCTGTCACTGCACAGTTGAGCAGCTCAACTGGTCATTCAGTTCCACGTCTCCATCTCCGACAGCACCACGGAGAAGGCGTCAGCGGCAGCGACACTCCACGCCGGTGTGTGAAGACCCACTCTCCATTCAACCAGACAGCCCGTCAGCGACCTGACCGGATCCGCGCGTGTGACAGCTACGTAGTCTGCCAGTTGCGTGAAGCGTCGTGCACTGCACCAGCGCAACTCTTGCAACGTGTCCTCATTCACTATTGCGCACTCGTCGACTACCCGCAAGAGACACACTCGCGCTTCTCCGTCTCCCTCCGCTGACACCATGGGCCTCTCGACGGTTGAGATCTCTGGTGCGCACAGCGAGAGCCTCCCCGTCGCTCGCAAGCAGTCGCTCGACGGTGTGATCAAGCTCCGAACAGGCAGCGGCGACAGCGAATTGGATCCTCTCAAGACCAAGCGACCCGACAGCCACGCAGACGAGGAAGAGGAGGAAGATGCCGAGCCGCTGGAGATCAGCGAGTCTACCAAGCGATACGGCTATGCGGTTGCAGCGGCGATGGTGCTGATCACGCTGTACAGCATCCCCAGCACGAGCAGCGGCAAGAGCGCACACTACGTGTGGTGGTGCGGCTGGCTCACAGCGATCGCCACGGGCCTCGGCGCGCTTCCTTTCTACTTCATCCAGGACGTGGACAAGTTCTGGCTGGGAATCTGCAATGGCCTTGCTGCTGGTATGATGCTGGCGGCCACTGGCTGCCTGTTCTACGAAGGCTGGCACATTCCCCAGCACACCGACTACGGCGTTTCGATCGGCTACCGCCTCTTTGTCGGCGCGTTCCTCGGTGTTGTTTTTATCAAGTTCACGAAGGTGTACCTGGAAGAGTACGAAGACGTCAAGGTGTGTGGCCTCAAGGGCATGGACGCACGCAAGGCGCTGCTGATCATGGCGGTCATGACCCTGCACTCGGTCTCGGAGGGTGTACGTGTGTGCTTTTATGACTAGAGATCTGTTACTGTCTCTTGACTGACGGGTTCTGTTGCTCATCTATAGATTGGTGTTGGTGTCTCGTTCGGCGGTGAGGGCGGCGTGCGTCGTGGCCACATCGTGACGATGACCATGGCGATCCACAACATCCCAGAGGGCGTGGCGATCAGTCTGGCGCTCGTGCCGCGAGGGCTCAGCGTGTTTTTCGCGACGCTCTGGTGCATCCTGTCCAGTATCCCACAACCCATCTTCGCAGTACCGTCCTTCATGTTCGTCGAGCAGGTACGGCTGATCACTCTTGGTGCCTTTACGAATCGGTTGAGTGTTTGGTGGCTCACGTTTTTCGTTTACGTTATCCCACGCAGTCGCTCCCTATCCTGCCTGCTGGCCTTGGTTTTGCTGGCGGTGCCATGGCGTACGTCGCCATCTACGAGCTGCTACCCGAGTCGCTGGAAGACACCAAATCGCTGCCGTCCACGGTCTCGGCCACCTCCTTAGCATTCATGGTCTTCCTGACTATCCAGGTTGTGCTGAGCGGCAGTCTGTAAGCAACACACTAAACTGTACGGTCCGTGGCGTGCATGTGAGTCGGTTTGTGTATGTGAGGTGGCAAAGCGTACGGATTGGATGGAAATAAACAAAATTCAGCACAACGATCATTGCGACCTCTCAAGATCCGCCCTCCAACCGTCACTTTGCTAAAAGATACTCCGTCAGCCCATTCGAATCGCAGCTCGATCATGACGAAGATCCCGGAGGACCAGACGCCTATCCTGCCATCGAGTGACGCGCCTCCCACGGACAGCACGCCTCCGTCTTCGTCGTTGGGGCGTCGCATCGCGCTAGTGATCGTTGGATTCGTGCTGTGCGCTGGCGTCGCAGTAGCCATCCACTCTCAAGGCACGCTGTTCCACCACTCTGTGCAAGCCAACAGCGCCGTAGAAGCCACGCGCCTTGATGCCATCCACACGAAGATGGAAGCTGCACGACCTGCGGCGGAGGACGAAAGCGAGGAAGGCGAGACGCGTCGCTGTCAGATGCCGCCAGCCCACCCACCCAAGATGGAAGGCCGCCTGCGCAAGGCGAGCCCTGATCACTAGGACTCTGGCGTTTGTCTGCTTGACACACTGTGCATTGAAATGAACCGTCTATTATCATCATCGCGCTGTTCAAACCGCCTGAGCAGTCTCGTCGTGCTGTTCATTCTTCTTGGTTGGAGCGTCCGTAGCCTCCAGGTACAGCTCTGGGGCGTCGGCGTTGGCTTCCGCGTGGGCCTTGAGGTACGCCTCACTACCCATTTCGAGCAGACGCGATACTGTGCGGTCGAAGGCGAACGCCTCGTCGAAGTTGCCCTTGGCGTTGGCGTCAACTTCGTAGAGCGTCTCTGCCGGTGCGTCCGCCAAACAGTGCAGCTACAAAACAGCGATTCGAAACGTGAGACCTTGATCGCACCTACCACAAGAAGAGCCAAGTAGCTTACCCGCACGCCCTTGTCGTACATGCAGTCCACAAACGTGATGAAGCGCCGCATGGAGTTGATCTGCTCGATGCGGAGCTTGGGGATATCACGCACAAACACCACGGAGAAGGCCTCGGCGATGACGAGGTAGTCGGCGGCACCGAGAGGCTTCTCACACAGCTCCTTGAAGGTGAACTGGCACACGCTCGCATTCACGGCAGCCTTAGGCACGTGCACCTTACGGCCCTGCGTCACAAGATGAGTCTCCTCCACCTTGTCACCCTGTAGACAGCACAATTCGCACAGTCAGATCCACCAGTACCGGAGTGCCAAGCCAGAAACGACCGCTTAGCCCACCTTGCAGTGCTTCTGGAACTCGTAGTTGAACACAGCGCGTGCGTGGGCATCCAGCGGCGACAAATACACGTTATCGGCGTGGACAGCTCCCTTGATCATGCGGTAGTCCGTCTCCGAGTCCAGCAGCGACACCACCTCACACCGCTCGTTCAGCAGATCGATAAACGGCAGGAACAGATCGCGCTGGATGCCGTTCTTGTACAACTCGGACGGCGGTCGGTTCGAAGTCGCGATCATGACGAAGCCACGTTCCAGCAACGCCGAGAACAAGCGGCGCAGGATTAGCGCGTCGGCCACATCGGTGACCTGGAACTCGTCGAAGCACAGGAGCCAACTGTTCTCCAGCAGGTCGTCGGCGATGAACGGGATCGGGTCCTCGTGGTGGCCCTCCTGGCGCAACTGGTGCATCTTTTTGTGGATGTCGAGCATGAACTTGTGGAAGTGCACGCGCAGCTTCTTCTCGACGGGCACGTTGTCGAAGAACATGTCCATCACGTACGTCTTGCCGCAGCCCACGCCGCCGTACAGATACAGTCCCTTGGGCACGCTCGCATCGATCACCGTCTTGGTCGGGACCGTCTTCTTGGGCGTCGCCGGCATCAACTGCTTCCACCACGGCTGCATGGATCCGGTCTTGCGTCGCGCCTCGGGACGCGTCACGACCTCCGGTTCGACATGGGGCTTCGGCCCGACGTACGTGAGGATCTGGTCGTACAGCGAGTCCAAGTGGCGCACGGACCGCACCTGGACCGGGTCGTACGTGATCAGACCGTCGTTCACGCGCTGCTTGTAGACGCTGTACAGCACGTTGGCGCTCTCCGAGCCGGCGGCGGTGGCGTAGCTCTTCGCCTGCAGCGCCGATCGACGCGCCGACGCCGCGACGCAGCTCTGCACGCTGCGGCGCACGCCCTGGCGATGCATACTCGTCTCGAGTCTCGGCTGCTGTAGCGGTAGTCGCGCGTGTGTCTGGTGACGTCGACCAGAGTCTGCTGATCGGCTGACCTCGTCCGCGAGTGAGTCACTGACGTTGCACTTGGGGACCTGGTGATAAGCGAGGGTTCTGAGTCCAGCCAACAGAACAGGTGTCTTAGGCCTGTCTATTTCAGCCAATCATATCCATATTAAGCCAACTCTCCCGCATTTCATTGGCTGAAATAGGATGTGAGCTCTTGATCAGAGAACTTGTGCAGCCAATGGCGGGATCGAAATGACACTGTCGACATGGCAGGCGTCATGCAGCAGCGCGCGATGATGACGACTGGCTATGAATAGTGACACTGTGGGTGCACTAGCCAGACGCGGTGTGGGTGCTTGTACGGCATCGTGTGTATCGTTGTGTATGTGTGTGTCTAACTGAACGTGTGGCGTCGGAGCCGAGAGTCCGCGGAAGGTTCTTGCAGCGGTTGTCTTCGCTCTCGACATGGGGCGCCAATAGCGAAGGAAGGGGCTTTGAAAGGGTACACAGCGAGGAGTTACGACGGCTGCGACGCTGCGGCTTTCGTGCAGATCATGAGCTACGTTGGGTATCGAGTTTAAGACGGATGCGCGTTCGGACTGGACGCGTGCGTGATGACAACCAAACTGCGGGGAGCGCAAAGGGGAGATTGTCAGCCCCGCTCGCAGCGATGATCCACCAACGAATCATGGTTTGCCTGTGCGAGCCGCGTGTAGCAGTCTCCTTCTTTCTGCAGGGAGTTCTCGAGAGAAACCAACACGAGAAGCCCACATCCATCATGAACTGAAGCCGACATTTTGCATCGAATTAAATAGACGGCACTGGTTCGAGATTGATGCTAACGGACGATAACAGGAGAGCAGCCAAGCTAAGCCCGACGAACTGCCTTGTTATCGAGCGATTTGGTTGAGGTTGCGCACAAGGTTACAAACTGCCGCAAGACCACGAGTATCAGTGAATAGAACTCAAGGAAATCAACGACAGCATGACGCACCACTTCGAAGCATTTGCACGCACTCGCGTATGGACGTGAGGTTCTTGGTCGATTGACTGCTCTTCTTGTAGGTCACGACGAACGCGCTCGAGCCGCCGACCGAGTGGACCTCCGTGCATGTGGCACGACTGCTCTGGATCGTAATCGAGTTGACGCCTTCAGCCGTGAACGCCACTGCACCACGACATCATCCAGTTCAGTCAATTGACGACGTCATCCAACTGACGACAAACCAATGGACGTACTCATATCGCACGACGTGTTCACAAGCGCTTGCAGGTTAGCGACGACGCCAATGTGGTCCACTTCGACCGTTGAATAGTGAACCGTATCGTCAAACACGAACACCGCCTTCAGAATGCCGCGCTGCTTTTGGACTGGAACGACAACAGACGCGACGATCAGCAACACAAGTGACCGAGTGGACCCCCCTTCACGAAACGTACGCTTTCGTAGCAGCGGCTTGGCCGAATCGCGCACAATGTTCTGTATCCGGTACTGAAAGCGGTGAAAGTCGCGCAGGTTGTGGCCGATGGCCCCGAGTTCCGCGCCGTACTCGCCTATAAACCCTTCGAGGATCTCACGCGCGATGAACGCACTGAACGACGCGCCATCCGCCGTATCATGGAACAGCGCACAGAAGACCTTGTGGACGTCGTTTGACACAATCGTCACCGCCACTGGAGGAAGGAGAGACGGACATCCATGTTAAAAAAATGTGTGTTTTCTGACACAGAACATGGACGTACCAGTCGAGAGCTCGATGTACGAGACAGGTGTGCCCGTGGTCTTTGCAGAGAACTCTAGCATGGCAGTGACCAGCGAACCCACGAGCCGCGGCTACGAAAGGCGTCAGGGTTTAATCGATTAGTGGAGGACCATTTCGCATCAGCTTGTCGATTTCGACGAGGAAACCCGCACCTGTGCGATGGGATTCGCGTATTCTTTCGAGAAAAGCACGATGCCACTCGCAGCCATGATCAGCACGTTGCGCAGCATGGTTCCTAGGTCTCTGGATGCTCCTTGGCGACAGCAGCGCGACGCGAAATGCGCTTGTCGGGGCGATGTGAGACCTTCACGTTGGCCGCTCTGGTTGCCATGTGTGACCTGAATGAATGAGCTTTCAGCACGCAATTCAAAGTTGAATTGAGCGTTCCGATCTCACGAAAATTTCAGCGAAATTTCTGAGAATTCTCACTCCGACTCAGATTCGCATCAACGAGTCGCTTGGAATGTGACGCGAAGGTTGCGGGAAGGTCAGACACACTTGGATCTTGAAGGGGCACATGCGACCACAAAGTCGTTGGTGAGTGCGATGACTTGGACGAAAAGTGCGTGGAACAGCCATAAAAACAACGATACGTAGGCGCGTGCTGTTGGTACAGTTTGTAGCAGTGTAGCAGGATGCAATTGATGCAGGCGGCTGCCTCTGGGGTCACGGCGTTGAGATCTCAACAGCGTCTGGAATGCACAGGGAACTGTGTCGCGGTCGTGTCCGCTTCTTTTGGCATCGCGGGCAGGTGTTCAAATGGCCTAAATAGTGCAGCATGTTCTAGTACTGGAATACTCGTAGTTGTTGCGCGAAGGTCGTGCGAAGGATGCGGCTCCGTCGATCTTGAAGAGACACTCACCAGGGAAGACGAGAATGGCGGCCAAGCCCGTTGCCTCGACAGCTAAGGCGTTCAAATGGCACGTCGACGCCGAAAAGCACGTCGTGACGTGGAACTTTGAGCGGCGCGGATGGACGAAGACGGACGGCGACGACTGGAACGTGTACTGGGCGTCCAAGACGTCCATCAAGACCATCTTCAATCCGGAGAACGGCGTGCGGCTTGTGGATGGCCAGTACATCAACCACTTCCCGAACCACTACGAGCTCACGCGCAAAGACCTCATGGTCAAGAACATCAAGCGGTACAAGCGGGACACCGCGGCTGCGAGCGCTGCCTCTCCCAACGGCCAAGTCTACCTCTCGATGGACTTTCTCCCCATGACCTACACGTTGCCGGCCGACTACTCGCTATTTGTCGAGGAGTTCCGTCGCAACCCGAACACGATGTGGATCATGAAGCCGTGCTCCAAGGCCCAGGGCAAGGGCATCTTCATCGTGAACAAGCTGTCGCAGACCAAGAAGTGGGCCACCCAGAACCAGCGCTGGACCGCCACGACCAGCACGACGGGCAACATGCCCATGAAAGAAGGCTACGTCGTGTCCCGGTACATTGAGAACCCGCTGCTCGTGGGCGGCAAGAAGTTCGATCTGCGCATGTACGTGCTGGTGCTGTCATACCGTCCACTGCAGGCGCTCGTGTATCGCGAAGGCTTCGCTCGGTTCTGCAACGTCAAGTACTCGTCCGACGTCGACGCCATGGACAACCCGTTCGTGCATCTCACCAACGTCGCGGTCCAGAAGAACAACGAGGAGTACAACAGCAACCACGGCGGCAAGTGGAACATCAAGAACCTGCTGCTGTACGTGGAGGCCACGCGAGGCCGTGGCGCCGGCGACAAGCTGCTGCAGGACATCCACTCGGTCATGCTCCACTCGCTCAAGGCCGTGCAGAACGTGATCATCAACGACAGCCACTGCTTCGAGTGCTACGGCTACGACATCATCGTGGACGACACGCTGAAGCCGTGGCTCGTGGAGGTGAACGCGTCTCCGTCGCTCACGACCACGACGACCGACGACCGCAACATGAAGAGCCGCCTGCTGCGCGACGTGCTAGAGCTGGCGGTGCTGAACGACGCTCCGGACGCCCGACGCGTGATGCCGCAGGTGCCAGTGGTGAGTCCCACGAACGGATTCACGTGGCTGCTGAACGAAGCGGCGACCATGGAGGCCGACAGGCAGCGCATGGAGCAGCAGAAGAAGCAGCAGCGCAAGAGCGTCACGCAGTGGCGGTGACTTCATAAATTGATAATGCATCAACTGATGGGGACTCGTAGCCATCTTAGTGGCTGTTGGCTCTGGACATGGGACAATGGGAACTGGCGGCGCGGAAGTGTCTCGCGTGGCGGCGGCTCCTGGTGAAACTACGGCGCTTGAGCCGGCGGCTTTAGGAGGAGCGCTCGTGCATCAGCGTCGGCAGATGGAGACGCGCTTGCGGCTGCGGAGGCGACTGCTGCGGATCGACCCCGATGCGTCACTAGCTGGCCATGACCAGGAGACAACAGGCAACGCTCGTGCCGCCAAAGCAGGCGCGAAGCCGCTCAAGGCCAAGCCGGCACAAGCGAAGATGGTGCTGTTCTCCAAGAAGACATCGCCATTGGGGCGGCGGGGAGCCGCCCGCCGAAGAGCTCAGGACGAAGATGACGAGGACGAGAACGACGAGGATGACAGTGATGACGACGAGGAAGACGCAGGAGACGACGAAGAAGAGGACGAAGACGACGGCGACGACAACGACGGCGATGACGAGTCGCTCGCCAGCGCTGGGAAGCCGCAGAAGAGCGACAAGAGCGAGCTCTCAGCCGACGTGAAGCTGCTCTTCAGCCGCAGTCAACCGCGCAACCGCCCGCCGACTGTGTGGTTCGACTACCCGTCGCATCTCAACGCCACGCGGGAGCTGCCTGTGTCCACGGCCAGTCGCCTGGTCGCCGTGAGCTCGTCGGACTGTGAGCTGTTCTTCAAGACCCACTGGGAGCGCAACTGCGTGAAGAACGCATTCGCGGCCGCCGGCATGCGACGCACGAAGAAGCGCTGGAGTGGCTGGCACGTCGCGTGGGCCAAGCACATGTCGAGGGAGAAGTTTCGACTGCTCAAGCCGCACCAGGCGTTCAGCCACTTCCCGGACCCGTGGGTCATCGGCCGCAAGGACCGCCTCATGAAGACGCTCTCGACCTACAAGAGGCGGTTCGGCAACAGCTACGCGTTCTTCCCCGACGGGTTCACTCTGCCCGACCATCTCGACGCCTTCAAGCGCGCCACGGACGGATCGCCGTCTTCGCTGTGGATCCTGAAGCCTCCCGCTGCGGCTTGTGGACGTGGTATTCGAGTCGTTCCTGCGAAAGACGTGGACGCCTTTCTCACGAATCGGGACAACAAAGAGAAGAAGTATGTGGCGCAAAAGTATCTCGCGAACCCGCTGCTCGTCGACGGCTTCAAGTTTGATCTGCGCATCTACGTGCTGGTGACGAGCGTCGATCCGCTGCGTATCTATCTCTTCGAGGAAGGGCTCACGCGGTTCTGCACGACGCCGTACTCGCTCTCCAACACCAAGAACCGCTTCGCGCATCTCACCAACTACTCGGTCAACAAGAAAAACAAAAACTTTGTCGAGAACACGGACGCCCAAAGCGAGAATCTGGGAAACAAGTGGAGCATGAGCGCGCTCTTCCATCATCTCCAAGCCACGGGCGTCGTCGACGACGTCAGCGTGTTGAGAGGACAGATCAAGGACATCATTTGCAAGACGATCATCGCGGCGGAGGCCCATCTCACGCCGCTCTTGCACCAGTTTGTCAAGGGCTTCCGACCTCAAAACATCAAGTGCTACGAGCTCTTTGGGTTCGATATGATGCTGGACGACACCTGCACGCCATGGCTGATTGAGGTGAACGTCTCGCCGTCGCTCATGGCCGCATCGCCACTGGACAAACGCGTGAAAGGGCTGCTTTTGAGCGACATCTTCCACTTGGTCGGCGTGCCAGTGGCTCGGGAAGAGCTGCCTGGTGGAATTATTCCGGAGGCTTTCACTGCGAACGACAACAACGGCCCTGGCTCGGCCTCTTCGGCGGCGTCGACGCGTTCTGCTACTGTGAACAAGCAGCTCCACGAGCTGGTTCATGACGCCAAGACACCGGTGTTTGAGAAGAAGCACTTGGAGCTCTTCACTGCCAGCGACTGGGCAATGCTGCACGACATGGAGGACGAAATGGAGCGCCTGGGCCACTTTGAGCGCGTTTTCCCGTGTGAATCAGCGCAGGAGACAGCGAAATACGCGCCGTTCTTCACGTGTCCACGCTACAGCAACGGTCTTTGCACCAAGTGGATCGAAACCAAGCGGCGAACGCGTGAAACATCAACAGGAAAGCTGTCAGCGAGGTCTGCTGAGTCTGTGAATACCAGGCAAACGCGGCGAAGTAACAGTTTGGGAGGACTGGGCGCCAATGGGGCAGTCGGAAGACTCGTGACGCGAACTTCGACAACAAAGACACTGAGTAGATGATTTGAGCTCATGAGTCACAATGATAGAGCTAGAAACCAATAAAATGCATGGATTAGAAGAATCTTCACGCAAGGAAGCGCGTTACGCAGCTGCCATCTCCATCTGCACCCATCCGCGCACAGTATCTGAGGTTGGTGATGTTGGCCCGAGAATCACTGCGTCCATTAGAGGCTCTCGTCAGTCACCAGTGTCCATCTACACGAGAATGGAACAAGGAAAACTCACAGTCGAGAACGCCCCGCGTCGCGGCTGGCACGAGAGCTTCTGTGACTGGCGTGCTGTGGCTTACATCCGGACTGACGTTCACCTCGAGCAGCCACACGTTGAGCGAGGCGTCGATTAGGAAGTCGATGCCAAGCCACTCAAAACCCCGCTATCGCCACGAAACACATCGTCAGATCTTCAAGCAGACCAGCTACAAATGAGGGCTTTGGACGTACGCCGATTTGGCTCATTTCCGGAAGCGCGGCTTCAACTGCTCTGAGAGTCGCGTACTGCATCTGCGGAACGATGCTCTCGTTCCACACATCTTGGCCGTGGGTCTCACTATGCACAAATTCCAGTCAGAAAGGGTACTACGTAGTAGCATCCATAGACGGTAAAACACAGTGGTCTACACACCGAAGGTACTCCTCAAACTGTCGGGAATGCCACATACTGTTAACCGCCTCAGGCTCAGTTGCTCCATCGTCTCCTGCCGCTGCTGGCGCGTGCTTCTGGATCGAGTAATTACTCAGATGCGTGAAGCTGTCGCCCAGCTTGTCGTCGCTCAGCGAAAACGGCTGCGAGCAGAACCGCAGGTAGCTGTCCGTGTGCCAGTAGATCGTGAGCGGCTCGAGTGACGTGATGAGCACCCACTGCCGCACGTCGAACTTGTGCTTTCCGCGTTGCAGCAGCAGCGGCCGCTCCACGTATTTCTGCACAATCCACGCCACACGCTTCTCCTCTTGAGGACTGTCAGCGTGAGCGTCTTCGTCGCCAATGCGCATCAACGCGTCCCAGTCGCGCAGCAAATGGATCCCTCGGCCTTGCGACAGGTTCGACGGTTTGCAAATCCACACATCGCCTCGGCCTGCCTCGATACAACGGAACTGCGGATCGAGGCGTCGCAATCGGTCCAGGATGGCTGGAATTTCCGTCAAATCACTCAGTGGTTCCTCGTGGAAAGGTCCGCTTCGCAGTGGCTTCCAGCGGTCGCTCCAAACATCCAGAGATGACAGACACAGATCTTGGGACCACGACGTGAAGAATGAGTCTCCCTCCAGCACGCGTTTCAAGTAGCTGACCGCCGTACTGGTCCCACTGACAGCCTCAGCGTCCGTGTCTGTGGCCTGGAGTAACACCCCGACTGCTCTGCAATACAGAAACCACGCCGCCAGCTTCTCGCGAGCCGCGGGTATCTGCAGATCCAGCGTGCGTGGGTAGAACGAGTCCACATCACGGCTACCACCACTAGCGCACAGTCGCTTGGCCAGTTCGTCCTTGCGGCTCAGCAGCACGGCGTTGTGGAAGTGGTTCACGATCTGGTCGCGGCCCACGCGCGGCCACTGGATCTTGGCGTAGTTGGACCACTTGAGGTCGAACTTCGGGAACGACTCGTGGGGAAACCGCGACCACCCACGCGCCTCGAGCTGCGCGATCACGTCCGGGAACTTGTCGTCGGCCACGAACAGCGGCGGCCGCTTGCTAGGCGGCGCCATGCCGGACGTCGTCGCTTCAATTTTCGACGATCTCAAGTGGCGCGGGTAAGTAGAAGCTTAGTTTGGGCTTCTCAGAATCAAATAGTTTGGGTAAAATGAATGGATTATTCTCCGAGAATGCGTTCAAGCGCGGTTTCATTGTAGTATGCGAAGAAATGTAGAGAGCAGAGGACACTGATGACGAATACTGTAGAGGAATCCTCGTGGCGGACGTCCATCGACGCCTAGCCCCACGTGCCGAAGCGCTTCTGTCGCTCCTCGGCTTCTCCTCGTTGCGCGATGCGCCCGAAACGGATGACCACTGGACGCGGCACTTCACGCAACCGATAGAGTAGCCGTGCGAGGCCCAGGCCGTTCACTTCCTGGCCGTTCACCGCCAGCACAACCACGCCGCTCTGGATCTCCGAGTACGACTGCGCTTCTGTGTTCGGCAGGCACTCTTTCACGATCGCGTACTGCTTGTACTCGTCCATCGCGAGCTTCAAGCCGATCTGCTGCTGCTTGAACACCACGTCGAACACGCTCTCCATCTCATCCAGTAGATTGCTGGAGGTGTCTGTGGTCGCACGACGGACGGGAGTTGACGGCGTCACAAGCGTAGCCACTGGTGGAGAGGGGCTGGGCGGCGGCAGCGACGCTCGCGACCCGCGCGACGGCGTCACGTCGCCTCCGATCGCCATCGAGATCATGCGCTGCGTGAAGTTGTCGTCCGCGTGCTCCGAGCCAGAGTCCGAATCTCGGTCCGCGTACTCGATCTTTCGCCTCACAGGCACAGGCGCCGCAGTGGGCGGTGAAGGAGCGGGGGCAGCTGACGACGACGAGAAGAAGCCCTTGATCGTAGGGAAGTCCGACGAGCGCCTCGCTGGCGTAGGCGTGCTGTGCATTGCTGAGTTGCCCGGAGGAGCCGACGGCGTCGCCGGGCGCGTGTAATACGTCGGCTGCTGCTGAGGCTTGGCGGGATAACCGTTGTTGTACGCGCCTTGGTGGTGCGTCGACGCGTACGAGACCTCGATCTGCGGCTGGTCTTCCTGGAACGATCCTACGACGTACGCCTTGAGAAGATCCAAAAAGTCCTCCCGCTTCTGCTTCTCTCGCCGCTGGGACGCGGTCTGCGGCGTGCGCCGCCCGATCAGCGTGTACGCGTAGAGCTGCTGGAAGAAGAGCCCATTCGCCGAGTTCAGGTTCTCGTCGTTCACCTTCGGACCGCCGGAATACGAGTTGAGCCACGGGAACAGCGTGCTCGTGTTGGTCATGTCGGGCGTCTGCAGCAGCGTGCGCGCGTCGATCACGTCCATCGCCGCGATGCTCTGGCCGATCGGCTCGTCCAAATCGATGACTGCAGCAGTAATATCGGGAGTTGTCAGCATCCCCAGTCCCACCAGTTCAGTCTCTTGTGCATCTTCACCATCGTACCTGTTCGCCGCGAGCGGTTGTACAGCACCTCCAGCTCGTCCTGGATCTCTTTCGCGTGCTGCTGCTGCTGCCGCTGAGCCTTTTGCTGCGGCGTCAGGTTGGCGCGCTGGATGTTCTTGGCCTGCTGCAGCAGCCAGCGCGCGGGTTGCAGTGGATCACACGGGATGTCATACGTCTGCGTCGACACGAAGAGCCTGCGAGGGAGGAGCGCGGGTCCAGTCAGTTTAATCTTCTTCCGGCGGCGTTTGACGGGCTATTAGTCATCATGAGAAAGCCGCGACCACACATACCGAACCGTGAGCGTCTCGCCCATCGTGCAGGTGTCTCTGGATCACGCGCGGGGCTCGTCTGTGCGTGCGACGGCGCCGTCTTCGCGTGGCGTGCGGCCGCTTCCTTCGCTTCCTCGTCGGCGTCGACGCCGACACTTCACTCTGCGGATTTCGTCCAACCCCCTCGCTGGGTAAGTGAGGCAAACGGAATATACATTATCAAAGGCAATTAGTGGCTTTCATCGTGTAATCAAGGTGCTGATATTAGCGGGTATGCGATTTTAAGGGTGAATGCATCAGACACAGAGAACATTCATGGGAGTTGCAGACCCTCCATCGGCGTGAGGACGGCTTGTTCTCTCAGCGAAAACTCGCTGAGAGCTACCGGACCAATATCTCAGTATAGAATTTCGCAAGTAGAAGTGTTAGGAGTTGTTAGAGGTTGCTTGGATTCACGGTAAAAATATGCGTTTACAGGAAATACGTAGCTGGTTTGCAAAGTTCTGAAATCGACCTCAACTGTCCTACGAGGGATCCACTTTTGTTCCAAGGGATTCTCATCTCTAAACGAGGGACTTTCCCTTTGGCACGAGGGATCATGTGTCCACAAAGAGGGTGCGTGTTGCCGTCGGCAATATCCTGCAGTGCGGCAACTTCACGAGGAAAGCAAGATGGGAGGGCAAGATCGCGCTGTTACCTCAGAGAAGCAGCCACACCTTACCACTGATGACTATCGGCTGCTGGTGACGTGGATGGAGGACGAAGAGAACAGCGACGCGGTCGCAGGGGTCTCCAAGAAGACTGATGTCACCGGAAAGAAGTTGTACACGAAGGCGAAGGCGTTCGGCGAGATGGCGGCGCACCTTGCCCGCTGCACCAAGACGAAGGGTCTGACGCTCCTCATTCCCCGCAACATGCAGCAGCGCTGGGATACCTACGTCACCAAGTTCACGGCTGCGTGGAACATCATTCGCCAGACGGGTTGGGGTCTTACTGTAGCTGAGAAGGAGCTCGGGATGTCCATCCAAGAGAAGCTAGAGCAGCTTTGCCCACACTATCTGCGAATGGCGAATGTCGTTGGAAGGCTAGCCAGCAAGTCGCCAGCCGCAACTGTGGAGATCGGTCTGCCCGCGACGTTGCAACAGACCAGTGCGGTGACGGTCGAACCGGTTGCCTCTTCTACAAGCGTGGGAGCCCACAGTCCGCGTCAAGAAGCGCATGAGAATGGTGAAGACGGCACACTGCGTACCGAAGACGACGACAACGAAGAAGCCGCCGACGATTGGCCACAGAGCGCACAGCCAGAGTGCTTCCACTTGGATTCATCAAGTAGCGACGACGAAGATGACGGAGAGAAGGAAGCTGGAGTGCGCACGCAACGCTGTGCTGTTGTCTCACTGCCTTCGTCGCCGCGAGCGCAGCAGCCACCGAAGTCCACCACCAACTCACGTGGTAAGCAAAAGGCAAATGCGACCAGCAATTCGAAACCAAAGCAGACGCGTGTGGAGAAACCCCGTTCCGCAAGCAAGAGGGCCGCAGAAGCGCGTACTACCCATGCCAAAAAGCCAAAGACCGATTGTCGTGTAGCTACGGCAAAATCCCACTCCGGCGTAGTGGAGCGGTTCTGTCGCGCTGCAGTCGATCAACTATCACATTGGATCTTGTAACAACTCTTCGTGATTCTTAGGCTGTTTGAATCAGAGGTTGGTACCGAAGAGGCCTTCAATCGAGCTCCTCACAGGCTCGAAGGTGAGTGTCCAAGTGTTGGAAATGTGCTGGATATTCGCTACGCTTCACAGATTACGCTGATCGCAAATGAGTAGGCCTCAGCTCGAGAACCTTGGTCTTGGGAAAACACCTCAATGTTCACCTCCCAGTGCAGATTACGTTGATCGCACTTGACAGGGTCTTGGCTTGGAAACACCTGCTCACTCCGCACTTCACCGCAACTAGCCCTTAGCAAAGCCGCCAGGCCAGTTACGCTGATCGCGTT
>JAADXN010000686.1:0-17580 GCA_023337875.1 Pythium apleroticum | reverse complement strand
CAAACACTTCGACCACGAACACTCCACGACGGCCAACCGCGTTTGGTGAGAGCTAGACGTGCACGCGCGACTTCTGCCACGGCGCCAGGTGGCTCAGATCGATACGCTGCTCTTCGTTCGGGAGCAGCCCATCCAGCGAGATATTGCCCTGCACCTCACGTCGCAGTCGAGTGTAGTAGTCGATGGTGCGGACTTCATACACCTGCACAGTGAGCGTCTTCACGTTGCGCACGTTCACAAAGAACTCGAGCTCGTCGTTGGGTCCGAACTGCGAAGCGTTGGACTCACAGAACGAGATCTCGGTCTTGGACGACCACTCGGACAGCTCCTCGCCCTTCCGCAGGAGCTTGGCTTTCCACACAGATAGTTCACCGCAGCCGGAAACCACCATGCACTCGGCCTTCTCCTCGTCGACAAACTCGTTCGTCAGGTACTTGCGAAGAAGCTTGTCGTCATCCTCTGTCAGCTGATCACTCGACCACAGCAGATACAGAATCGACTTGATCAAACGCAGATCGTCCGACGAGTTTACTCGGCTATCGCTGATGATCTGGCTGATTTGCTCCACACGTACAGTCGTCGTCGGCTGGATGGAAGCGTTCGAACGGTAGTAGTACGATGGCTCACTGAACAAGACCAGCTCATCGGCTCGAGCCGAACCAATGAATGACGGGTTGGCAAAGTCGGCACCGAAACGGGGAAGCTGGAGGTACTGGAAGAATTTGGTCTTGAGCAAACCATTCGCATCCTTGTACTGGAGCTCCTTGAGCTGTTCGTGGAGGAGTGCAGCACGGAGTGGGTTAGCGCTGGCGCTGAAGCCATTGAGCGCCGTCAGGCAGCTTTCAGCTGTGGCGATCTTGGCTGCGCGCTGAACATCGCCATGCGCATTAAGCTCCGAAGCTTGCTCGATCTTCGCCACTGACCGCATTAGGGCTATGTAACGCAGCGCAAACTGAGGGTCGCTTCGGAACAACCCAGGCTCTTTTTCGAGCAATCCGTTGAGCTGCACGAGCGACAGTCGCTCATGCGCTTTGCGCGATCCAAACGTCTTCTTGTCACCGTCCTTCTTCTTCTTCTTGAGGTCTTCCACGATGACATCGAGATAACCGTCGACGTGCGCGTACTCGAAGGCGTAGTCACCCAGAAACAACTCCAGAATCCACCAGCGCTTCTCTGCTGACAGCTTCACTGGGGTCGAGTTAGTGGTAGTCGTTTGCTTGCCCAGCACACCGCCGAGAAGTGACCTGGCAATGGACGCAGCGCTCCTATCGCCCGACGTCTCGTTGGCGACGTACACGAACAGTAGCTCGCGAGCGTACACGTCCATGTTATCCAGAGTCTCTTCCATGCGACGTACGTAGTATCCTTCGTCATCAAAGTACTGGTTCAACGCAAGCGCTTCGAAGAGTTTAGCCTCAGTTGAGATCGCCTCCTCGCTACCCAGTAATCACAGCCAGAGATACTACGTTAGAACCATACCATACACACCCTGCTATAACCTCAACTCGGCGTACCTCAGTCTTGTCTGCAACGGTGTCTCCGTGGCCGCCACAGAGTCCACGTTCGCGGGCGGCGAGTCGCTCAAGGTGAACCCCATCTCCGTCGCCACCGCTCTGGCCAACTCCTACACCACCAAGCACAGCGTCAACTCACACCACATCTCAAATCCACAACTCCCTTTGAGCATTTACCTGGATCTTCGCCTCTGATTTCCGCAGTCGCATGGCCACCTCCAGTTCCAATACCGCGCGGCGATGCGAGATGCGCTTGGCCTTGGTGTAGTAGCTCTTCTCGCGCAGCTCACGCTCGCTGGTGAGCAGCTCCGGGCGCTGCTTCACCATCAGCGCGTCCGCCTTCTCATCGTCCTCGTGGCTCTTGCTGTCCAGCAACTCCTGCACTTCGAGCAGCGTCAACAGCGCCGTGCGGTACTGGACGTCGGGCGTCGTGGCGCCGAACGTGCTCAAAACGAGCTCTTTTTTCGCCGCGATTCCTGGCGCCAGCGCCAGCTTCTCCTCCCATGCAATCCACTGGTCTTCACTTAGCGCAGAGCCGCGCTCTCCCTCCTGCGCGAGGCTTAGCTCGTAGCCGACGTCCATATTGCTGCCTGCGTATTCTCTCTTCTTGTTGGTGCTGAAGCTTCAAGTTGGAGAATGAGCGAACCAAGCCACAGTGTTCCGCAAAGATTCACCATCAAACACCCAAAAACCCACTTCAAGTGGGTTGAAATCACACATGAAGGACCATCACTCGTAGAATCCTGGAGCTGCATGGATCCAGCCACGAGGAGGTGGCGAGATGGGATTGGTGAGCGTACATTACGATACAAAATGCAAGTGATGAGCCCATGCTGCGTGGCGTGTAGGCGTCATGTCTGTGGTGGTTTGCTACGGCAGTGAGGCCTCCGTGTGCTTCTTGAAGTTGTCCAGAATGGCCTGCCAGCCCTGCTGCTGCCGCTCCGGTGGGTGGGTGCCTTCAGCATCGAAGGTCTCTACCACGCGCGTCTTCTTGCCGCCATCGAGAGGCGTGAACATGATGCTCACGACGCGGTTGTCACCGAGCGCGTACTCGATCTCCTCATGGAGTTCCACGCGCGTGTACGTGCCGGAGAAATCGAAGCTCGTGCTGCCGTCTTTCGCAGCCATAATGGAGGAGAACCGACCGCCAACAGTGAGGTCATTCGTCGCCTTGGTCGTGTGCCAGTCGTCGGACGCTGCATTCCACTGGACGATGTGCTCCGGGTCCGTAAAGACCTTCCACACAGTCTCGACAGGCGCGCTGATATCAGCCTGGATGGTGAGCTTGGTCGTCATCGGGGCGTGGAGAAGTGGGTACTGTAGTGACCCGGAGGGAAATCACGGACTGAGAGAGCAAGAGCAAGACGAAGCAATCGTTGTGGTGACCGCAACTGGCGGATGACGAATTACAAGTACAGCAACGAATGACTCATTTGAAGTTCAAGAGCAACAGCAAGGATTCCGCAAGCAACTGGTTCCCACCGGTACTTGCGCGGTATCGCCGATGGTTGGCGAGTGAACCCAACGTGATGATACATGAAGTAGCTGAGTTCAGACTGGCAACGTTGAAGGGGACTCGTGGAATACTGCGTCTCCGGACATCGACCCACATCACTGTATCCACGACAGCTACACGACGATCTCCACATGAAGTCTCCGACTCACTGTAAAATGAGAAGAACGATACGCATGCACCTGGTTGCCTGATCACAGCAAGCCTCCGCTCTCAAAGTTATGTCCCCAGGGCTCGAGACAACAAGGACCCTCAGTCACCCACCCGAGGTTCCTGAAACTGAGTTGCAACTGGCGCTCGGGAATGAAGAGTCGGTTGTAGCTCTGTCGCATGTTGCGTTGGATAAAATATGGCGCGATGTGGAGTTTGAGCGCGTGAATCAAGTTGTAAATCTCTTGGTTTGCAGGGTCTCTCAAGTGATTCACACCAGCGGTGAGAAATCATGTCCGTGGGTACGTTGCGTACAAAGCCATCGATGCATGCCCATTGGCGCGCTGCATTGTGAACCATTGAATCATTTCCGAATCAACACGTCCCCACGCACACACGATACCAACAACAGCGAGCCCAATGGCTATGCCTGGCGCCTTCGTCGTCCAAGCGACCCTCAAGCTGACATCGACCTCTCAACGCGAAGCCAGGCTCGTCGCAACGCACACCCAAGCGACAGAACGAAACTCCTCAGCGATCAGCAAGAGGGCGACGACTCGCTGGTTCAAGAAGCTTCTGCGGCGTGGTGAAGATGGAAGTCGCAGTGCTGGAAAGCGTGAGATAGATGCGAAGCCTGTTGTGCTCCAATCAGCACACAAGAACCTAGGCGGCTCTCGTCTGCAGCTCAAGAAACAACGAACACCGACCCAAACAGAGACCACTTCCTAGGCGCCATCATCTTCCGACACCACACCCTCTCACAAGCACGAGACCAGGAGCCTGCTGAGGAGACTCGTAACGTGCTCAATATCAATCGCAATTCATCATTCGTGGGCGTGGGTGCACAGGATGCAAACCGATCCCAATGGGTCGTTTTTCACTGAACTGTTCCTCCACGAGCCCTCTGGACTTAGCTCCTGTGCACAAATGTGGTGGGCTGAGGCGTCAGGTCGCATTCCGTTGTGAATGTACTGTATTGCACCTCATGGTCACATTTTTTTTAATTGTTATGCGGCGTGTTCTCGCTTGAAGAACGTGAACTTGCCCTTACTGAAGCCGACGACGACCGCGATCAGCACCACGCCTGCTAGAATGACAGACGAGAAGCCGCTGGCCGAGTCCATGAGCGCGGCCGCCGCGCCGTTGTTTTCGTAGTTCATGCTAAAAACGTCGTCATCACTCTGCTCGTAGACGCTTGTGACGAAGTTAACGATTGCGTCTTCACGCAGAGCTGCTGGGTCAAGCGACGGCGTGCGGACGTTGTCGGCAAAGCAGATCGGGCATGCCTTGACCGACGGCCAAAAGGCTTTCTTCGTCACCTTGTTGACCTTGTTGTGCATGCGCCAGAGCCACAGCACGAGCGCGTTGTTGCCCTTCATGTCGGCCGCCGCCAGGTCATTGATCACGCTTTGTGGGTTCGCTGCGAGAAAATGCTTGACACAATCTTCGCAGCCAAAGAAATGCATGATGAAGAAGCGGATGGCGGCGGCGATGTGGCTCGGCTTGAGCGGACAGGCGGGCGTACCGGAAGTCACGGCCATGCTGTGGAAAAGCGTCCACAGCCCACACGTGTACGTGTTGCAGTGGGTCCAAGCAGTTTCTTCGTTGTACACGAGCAGTGTCTTGGGGAATGTGGACGCACTGGCCATGGACTTCCACTTGTCGAGCATGCTCTTCCACGCGGAGCTGTCCCAGCTTTCTCGCTGGCGAGCGACCTGCGCGAGGTCCCGGAAGACCGCGCGGTTCGTCTCCAACGGGAACGATGCTGCAAGAGCTTCAATCCACAGTAGTGCTGCGTGGTATCGCTCGCCTTCGAGCACATTCACCCCAATGAAGAGCGAGTTTTCGAGCGTGAAGATCGCTGCCGAGCCGGCGTCCTGCAGACGCGCGTACTTCATCGTGAGCGAGCGGTCGTTTGGCAGTCCCAGTCCGTCCGAGACGCGGTCGTTGCGGATCAAGTCGATCTGCTGGTCGACGTTGTCTTCGCTCACGCCGGGCTCCATCTTGGCTTCCGCAAGCAGATCCTCGACCCACTTGACGATGCTGGCCTTGTTCTTGATGAACTGCGTGTACTTCTTTCCCTTGGTCGCGTCTTTTGGCACGTGGAAGATCTTGAGCGTTGGGTAGCCCATGATGTCCTCCTTGAGGCAGGCGCCGCCATGCTGCGTGCAGTCGACGGCACCGACGTGGACGGTCTTGCTGCCGGCGTAGAAGGTCGCGATCTTTTCGTACTCGGGCGCGAACGAGCGGCAGTGCGGACACCACGGAGCGTAGAAGTCGACAATCCACACTTCGTCCGTCTTGTTCGTGAGCATCTCGTCGAACGCGGCGTCATCGAGTGCGCGCACGTGGAACGAGTCCTTGAAGAGTCCGCCCGTGTCGCGGAACACGGCCGAGACGCCGCTGAGGGCCAGCAGTACCAGTATGAGCATCACACTAGTGGTCTGCGGCTTGAAGAATGGTCGAGAACACCGACTCATGGCTGCTTGGTGGGCTGTTTGTTCGTTCGTTTTTAAACGTTAAAACGGAATCGGGAGATGATCGTGATATGACGCTTGTGATGGCGTGGAAGAGACCGGACCGACGCGAGCGCGTAGCGAAGAGACGCGCTGAGGAAGATGCGGTAGAGCGACGCGAGAATGCGCTTCTCTGTAGACGTGGATACAGTGAGAGAGATGTGGAGCCGCCGCGCCAAGAGGCCACTTCGTCGCGTCTTGATGGGAGTGATCGAAGCATGCAACGTGTCTATTCAGACCAGATTGTGGAGGGTGGATGACACGATTCGTTTAGAGAGGTGATGCTTTCAAATAGTAGTCCTGTGACGTGGTTCAGCCTCTCACACGTCACAGATTGTCTCTACGCCTTGCGCTTCTCCTGCAACTGACGCTGGAGCACGCTGAGCTTGGCGTCCGACCACGGCGTACCCGCCTCGCTATCTGGTTGTGGCAGCTTCGGGATCTCGAATCGCGTGGTGAAGGGGTCAGGCGAGTGGTTACGAAGCGGCGAGAGTCCGTTCGCGTTGCTAGTGGTGGCAGTGTTGTTGCTGGTGCCTGCCGCCGTCACGAGCCGCGAGTCGGAGCTGCTGGAGCCGAGGGGCTTCGTCTTTGGTTTCATTTTGGGCGTACTGGCCCAGTCTGGGAGTCCTGATAGCGCACCCATGTCGCTCGCCAATTGCCATTTCATTCGAAGCGCACTGAGCTCATTCTGCAGGCGCTTGGTCTCTTTTTGGGTCGTGGCTCGCGTCCAGTCGAGCTTGTTCCGCACGTCGATGAACTTTTCGTCCATCAGACGTAGCTGGTCCTCTAGGATCTTGGCGCCTTGTTCAAGCTCTTGGATCTGTTGGTCTTTTATCGTGTTCTTCTTCGTCATCACTGCCAGTTTCTCCATATACTCGGAGAGTTCTTTGTCCGTACGGCGGTGCAAATCCACGGCCTTGGTCTTGGCAGCTGCTTCATGCTTGAGATGGACCATGAGCTTCTCGATATGCTCAGATAACGCGACGATCTTGTCTGTCGCTTCTTTGAAGTTGGCCTCTGACTTGATTCGAAGCTCCTTCTCCACCCGCTCACGACTGACCAGCTCGACAGCTCGCTCTTTGAGTGCCTGGAATTCGTTCAGGTTGTTCATCGCCGCTTCGACTTCCTGTTGTAACTGCTCAATGTGTGACTGAAGGCGTTTGTTGCGGCTTCGTGATAGTCGGAGCTCGCGTTCGAGACGACCCACCATGCCGAAACTTTCAACGGCAGAGAACGACTCGACGTTGGCCAAGTGAGTCGTTGGTCGGTCCGTACTATCGTTCACTGCTTCGTCATCGCCTTCTGCAGCACTTTCAGTGGCAGCATCATTGAGATCTTCCCGCTTGGCCAGCGTTCCGCTGCTAGATGTGGCATTCAGCAAGCGCAGCTCGTGCTCCACTGATTTCAACCGCAAGCGAACCAACTCGGACAGCTTGACGTGCTGGTACGCGGATTCGTCCACGCCTTCACCGACGATCCCCTTGAGAAGGGTGCTACGCACAATGTCGACTTCCTGCTGCGTGGACTGCAACTGCTGCTTTTGCTTGTCGTAATTCGACGCCAGCTGCAAGTGCTTCTCGCCCTGCTGGACGAGTTCCTCCGACTTGACGAAGAGCTGTTGCTGCAAGTCCTTAAGCGTCGCCATGAGGTTTGATCCTTGCTTGCCGTCGCCACCGGCGCCTCCTGTGAGTGTGAGCAGACTCACTTCGTCTTCGAGTTGAGTGATCGTCTGTTTAAGCTGTGCAATCTCCGTATCCTTGTCGGCAGCATCCTGCTCTGCTCGTTTCAGAAGCGCGTGCTGATTGACCTCCTTCACCTGATCATCCTGAGACTGCGCTTGGACTTGCGTGTGAAGCTCAGAGATTTGCCCTTCAAGCTGCCCTATATACTCACGAAGCTGCGTCTCCAGAGCCGCAAACTGCGCTTCGCGAGCAACTTTCTCGTTACTCAATTGCTCGTGAGCAATGGTCACGTTGTCGTATTCGGTCACGAGCTGCGAGAACCGGTCACTGCTTTCGTTCAATTGCTGCTGGAGCTCGGCAATTGTTTGGTCTCGAGCTGTGAGCTCGTTCTTCTCCTTCTCGATTTCCTGCAGATCCTTCACGAGCTCTGACGTGTAGCTCTTGATTGTATCCTCGAGTGACACGATCTTCTCTTCCAGCTCTCGCCTCTGCGACTCCCACGCTTCGTCTCCCTCTCGCTTGGCAGCCTCGAGTGCATCATAGCTCAGGCGCCACTGGTCGTTTTCTTCACGATACGCGTTATTTGCGTCCACGAGCTCGGCGACTCGTATCTTCTCGTGCTCGATTGCGAGCTGCATCTGCGCCTTTTCGTTCGCATGCTGCTTGTACAGCCCGTCGTTGGCTTCCTTCAGTGCCTCTACTTCATCTTCGAGCGCTTTGATCCGCTCAACCGGCATCTTGGTCAACGTGGAATGCAAGCTGCCTGTCGAGCCAGACGCGCACCGTCTCTAAACCCACGAATACACTTTCGCCTCCACATCAACTCTAATTAAGGAATACGTAACCCACCGCTTTCTGACTCAAGCGGGGGCATCGTACCTGTCCTACTGACTTACGGGGTCTTCAAAGTATTGCTTCAACTCTCCCAAAGCTCGTCGTATCTGCATATTGATTGGTAAGTGCGCTGATCTGCCCGTCGTCGTAGTGATCACTCGTACCTTCGCAAGATGAGCCTTGATTTCATTCACGCGCCAGTGTTCTCTCCTATCGGCAGCCTCCAAAGTACCCTCCAAGTCGGCCTCTTTCGCTTGTAGGAGCTCCTTGAACTCGGCATAGTTCATCCCTGTGTTGGCGCGCATCACGACCTGGCACTGGTCTCGGAACTCCGCTCCATCCAGACCAATCTCCTTCAGATGCTCGAGCTCCGCCTCGACAGCAGCGTACTCTTTCTTGAAGAACTGCCAGATTGCATCGATGCTGTAGCCGTTGAACCAATTGTGATTGATCGAGATTGTGTGCTCGACGTTCTTGACTTGATGATACCAACCACTGGGTACGAAGATTGCGTCCCCCGACACTTGCGTGACGTGGATCGGCGAAGCCAGGTGCGCGTGGGGGTATAGATTGCGATCGTATTCTCGATTGGTGACATCAGCCAGCACTGAGCGACCGAACTTGTCCTTGAGCTTCCACTCCTACAAACGCGGAGATCAGACATCGTGCCGTTCCTTCACTAACCTAGTGGGTGGGATGGGATTGCCACGTACGTCATCAGGATGGAAGAAGATCCATTCTTTCCGCCCGACCACATTCACAGACCAGCTGTACGCAGTATTCAGGAGTCAATAGTGGCAGCATGCCATCCAACGGAGCAGAAGCGTACCTGTACGACCGGAAGACGTCGTGGTGCATCGGCGTCGTGCTCCCTGCAGGTCCTGTAAGCCAGCCATCCTGCAAGTTAACACTCCTGCTACTCCTCATGGCGCTAGACAGTAAGTTCTCCTCACCGATGTAGACAAAGCGGTAGTCATCTCCACTATCGTCGTTGCGATCCCACCACCTGATCCACAACCAGAAGAGTGAGGAGCGTGAACCCATGTTAGGCACTTGTTGACATGGGCGATGCGGGCGTACCAGTTGAGCCAGTCGTCGGCAAAGTAGTCGGGGGTTCTAAATAGCCACAGAGAACGAATGAAAAACTCGCAGCTCCATCCTGGCGCTTGGGTCGTCACGTACGTGTACAGCGGTGGGTCTGCGTGTGTGGCCTTCACGAAATGCCAGTCTTTGAGATACTTGCTACCTACCGTGCCGGCTTGCATCTCGTCTAGATACGCGGCTACAGATTACCACCAACAGACCCATGAGAACTCAAAAACGCAAGAGCACGCAAGGGGCAAACCCACCAAACTTCATCCTAATGTACTCCCGCGCTCCGTATTCCTCTGTGGCTCCATCGACAACCTACACAGCCAGTCACAACTATGCTAAGATGGTGCGCCGCCCACATGCTTCCATACGATGAATAGCGTTACCGGAACGTCGAGGTGGCCGTACTTCGTTCGCAAGTGCTCGAAATTGATCGTGGCATTCGCGCCATTTTCTCCACTTCCACAGCTCACCCAGGCACGCGCGTTTGGGAACCACTTGTCGACCACGTTGCGAATAAGTACGGGGCGGTTCAGATCCATATACTTCTCACAGAAAGCCTCATAGCTCAGCGCCGCTGCGTCCACCTCGTCCATTAATGCCCAAGCAATGCACCAAGACGAACCTCAAGAGGACAGGCAGGTTCCTAACGGAAATAAAACACAGAATGTGACGTACTCACCTTTTGTCATCTCACATTTTGCTTCTTCAATACGCATTCTATTGGTCAAATATCAACATACTATGACTATCATTGGCTAATATTCAGTAAGACACATTCTCGCTGCCTCACCCAAAAAGTGACCACCACCAAAAGCGACGAGCTCAATTCGAATCGAACCCACCGACTGATCCTTCCTTCCGTTCGCCGGCGTCCGCAAATCGACCGCGAAGATCTCGCCGGGCTCCTCTCCTCTGCCTTGCTGGCGCGTCTGCTGGACCACGCGGCCGTTCTCCAACGACAGCCTCTCTTCTGCCTCTCGCGGCTGAACGAGATCCGAACGCCGCCGTCACGAGAAGAAGGAACGGAAGAGGCGAGCAGGTCTGCGACGTGTGCGAGGCGGATTGCCATACAGACGCAGCGGATTTCGGTGCGGTTCTGTGTCTTCTATTGACATGATGACGACGCTCACGAGCGTGGGCGACCCTGGCGGCGTGAGCGCCACTCCCGGGGCCTTCGACTTGGGCGGCGGCGCGGCCATCGCGCAGTACCTGGTCACGAAGATCACGTTCTGGGGCGCGTACCCGCTGCTGCTCGTGGTGACGTCGTCCCACGTGGCGCTGTACCACCTCGACGACTTCAAGTGCACGGAGAAGTGGCCGCTCAGCGACATCACCGACCTCGAGGTCGTGCCGGACCCGGACCAGGTGCGTTCGGCTGTCGCTCATCATCAGCGCAAATACTGACGCGTCTGTTTTGTTTGCTGTCAGTTCCTCCTCGTGTTCGACAAGTCACGGTTCCGCACGACCAAAGTGCGGTTCAAGTGTCTCGCGCGGAGCCATTTACTGGCGCTGCTCCATAAGCTCCGACGCCGCTACTCGGTTGAGCCCATGCGACTGAGCGAGTACGACGCCGACAGCCGACGGCAGCACTACCAGTGCACGGAACACTTCGCCGACGACTCGTACGACCATTTCCTCCTGGAAGTTGGGCTCTCAGGAGTTACATTGCTCGATGAGCACGGACACAAAGTGTCGCTGTTCCCGTTCGTGAACATCCAGCGCGTGGCCACGTCCATAGCTCATCCGGACGGACTCGTGATCTCCACGATGTTCCAGGAGCGGCTTTTCTTGTGCCATCCTCGCGCTGAATGCATCAACCACATGCAAGCAGCGGCTCAGGCGCTAGGAGTGACCCTCACTGTCGGGGAGAGCCCGCTGAACATGCAGCTACTGCGGCTACGCAACTCACAAGTGCTCGACAACCCGGCGGTCGTGTGCTTTGAAGTCGAGAAGGCCGTTGATGACGGCAAGATCCGGCAGCATATCCAGCTCATCTTCCAAGGCGTCGCGATGGTCGAAGTGCACCGCAAACTGCGCACGATCGTCTCGCGGCCGTACAGCACCCTACTGTGTGTGGTGTGCTCGGACTGGGACGCCGACACTGTGGTTCTCCAGTTCATCCATGGCGATAACTTGGTCATTCGCGTGGATGCACGCGACCAGTTCATCGCTCTACTTCTACTAGTGTGTCGGGAAGCAGGGAATGACCACGTCGAGCTCACCCCGACGACGATCAAGAGGAACAGAGTGTACCACCCGCACGTGATGGAGAACGTGCGAGAGACGGCCGGAACATCCATGGAGGCATTCTTCCTACGGCGGATCCTTCAGATATTTCCCACGTCCGAAGACGCCGAGCAGAGGTCTCGCTCGCCTTTCAGGTTTGTTGGCCTATCAAGACAAGAGTCAGTATCGGTGACCACTCGTCGCAAGGAGAAAGGGATCGGCGCCCGAAGGCACCGACAGCGAAGGCGTGGCATGCGGACAAATGCTGTGGTGATGGAGGCACGACTGGCCGTGGATACTGGGATCACGCTGAACGACCACATCTCACTCGTTGTCGCAATGGAAGAGCTCAACGCCAACATCGCACTCAGAGGGATCAGTGACCACTGCAGCCATCAGCTTCTGAACAAGACGATCGAAGCGCTGATCGAGCACGTCACCGGACTCGTTGGATCTTTGCGAGGATACGTGGACGCAACGACCCCTGATATCATCACGTCGCTCCAGGCACTCGCTCGGCTTGCACAGTCGCCGTACGCTTTCTTTCCTCAGGATTTGGTACGACTTGCATTGCTGGTTGTGGAACATCGTGGCGCTGTAGTCGCTGACTCTCGGTGATGGTTACCAGGTGCCAAGGCTATTTGATGCTCTTCACGAACTCGTATCGCGGCAGCATTTTCTGACGTGCTACTGGGTTCTCAAGCTTCTTCAAAGCTACTTTGAGCCGCGAAAGAGTGCAGAAGCCAGGCGGCATCGATCGATGGCGCTGGAGGTCAGTGCGATAGTTTGACTATGGTGGTGGATTTCGTGGCTAATATTGCAGTGTTGATTTGCAGAACTTCGTGGAGAATCGTCTTCTGCTGTACTCCATTCTGGACATCATTCCAGCGACGTCATCGTTGTCGTCTGGATCTTCGGGCCGGTGGATGCGACGAGGAAACGACCACAACAGCCACGACGACGACAGCGAGGCTCACTTGCAGCAAGATCTGGACCAGACGCTGCTCTTCACTAGGGAGGAGAGACTTGAGAAGGATATGAACATCCTGACGTACGAAGCGCTCTTCACGCTGCACCACGTTCTCATTTATCTTCAAGCGAAGGAGCGCCACGAAATCAAGTCCGCCACATCGTCGGTAGCAAGGAGCAAGATCCTTGACGCAAACTT
This sequence comes from Pythium apleroticum, assembly GCA_023337875.1. NCBI lineage: Eukaryota > Oomycota > Peronosporomycetes > Pythiales > Pythiaceae > Pythium > Pythium apleroticum. Next base: position 4,882 of record JAADXN010000686.1, on the reverse strand, counting down.
GGTCCAGCAAAACACCAAGCCCGATTGGGCATCAACGATCAAGTTGGACGACAGCGAGCACAACTTCGAGGTTCATCAGGATAATTACAATCTCGCGACCAGTGCCAAGCGGGAGATCGGAGAGAAATTGCTCAGCAAGTACAAGTTCCTCATGGACTCGGTCGTGGACGTGCGTCTCGCGAGGTCCTGCCACACGATCGTGACCCTCATCAGCTTCCTGGTCAGTTATTTCGGCGGTGATAGCAAGTCAAAGTCACGCGATCCAACCACAGTGTTTGTGCAAGAACAGCAACGTCCACAGCAGCCTCCACCACCACGGCAACGGGTTGTAGACGCGTTTGAAATGGGCGGTGAAGAAGAATATCGACGGAAGCGCCAGTCGACTCCGCTGCGAATCAGTCTGCTGGAAGATTACGAGATCAGTGAGGAGCTCACGGACGCCAAGAAGAACGGCCGTACACTGGATGAGTTGTTCGCATTCTTGGAATGTTATCGTGACGATGTCGCAACACTAGACGACCGATCAAGGCTGTTCCCCGACCAGCACACCATCCTCGTGCCTCTCATGGGATTCAGTCAAGCGTCGACCACTGATTCAAGCGGCGCGTCCGTGTTCAACGTGAGTGGTATGATGGAGCCGGCGAGACTGCGCTACGAGCAGAACGAAAGTGAGTTCCTGACCCTGGATCAGCTGGAATTCCACGACGATGACGACGAGTACGACGACGGCGACAGCTTTGACTTTCGCCCACACGAAAAAGTTGCTATTATGACTGAAGCCGACCTGAGACGAGAACTGGGCGAGCCAGACGCCTATCAACTTCGCCATTCCGACCGACAGGAAGTGCCACGCACCGGGCAGCGAGATCGAGTGAGTGTCACCAGCGACTTGTCCAGTATCGTCGACAGCAGCAGCTCCTACGTGCCGCGATTCATGCAGGACAGCAACTTCCGACGACTCGACACCAAGTTTCGAGGCGAAGCCACAGCAGCAAACCCGTCAAGAAACCTGCCACCTAGGCAGCAGCCAGGGTTCCAGACTCGACAAAACGATGAAACACAAAGTGAACGAGGACGGGAAGCTCCGCTTAAGTCCATTCGAGACGGCCGAGAGCGTCCTGCCTCGGTGACGCTGGATCGCCGCATCTCGGCGCACACCTGCGACGCCTGCATCGCTTGCAACGACGTATGCGACGGCGAAAACTGCTTCTTCTGCGCTGAGAAGGAGTACCAGCTGCAACTCGCGTTTGCGGCATCATCATCGCTCCCTCGCCCGCGTCACACGGGCGTCTCAGCGTTCAGCGCGTCTTCCAGCTTCGAGCGCAAGTACTCTTCCTGTGAGGTCGCACGGCATCGCTCGGGACATTCGTGTTGGGTGGTCGTGTTTGGCATCGTCTACGATGTCACAGATCTGCTGTCGTCCCATCCTGGAGGTATGAACGTTCTCATCAACGCCGCCAAGACGAACAAGGACTGCGGGGAGCTGTTTGTGCGGAAGCACGCTCCGTCCGCACGACGGGTTCTGGAGAACTACCGACTCGGCGAGTTCTACCACTGCGAAAAACGCACGCTGCTATGCTAGTTCTTGAGTTTCTGGATGGCGCGCATCGTGGACTTGGCCATGAGCGACGAGAGCTGGGACGCGACCGACTCCAGTTCCTCGATGTGGGGCTTGCACTGCAGTCCGAATTTGGATATCAGCGTAAAGAGCAGAGTCGCAAACTTGGCGGATTTCGGCAGTGCAGCCTTGGTCGCCTCGTGATCCAGCGCACTGCGAGCTGCGTTGACGAGAAGCTCCACTGTCGACGGTGTGAGCGTCGGCTTCATGTTCAGCACATTCTGGAAGACAATGACCGTAGCTTCGTTCGCGAGCAGGCCGTGACTCTCCTTGGTCTTGCTGGTCTCAAGCACTCCGCGTAAGAAGCTGTCGAGCTGATCCGTCGGGACACACTTCTCTCGCAGCATCCGAGTGACAGCTTCGCCTTGCGAGGGTCCAATCGAAGGCGACACGAGCAGGGGCACGAGCAGTCCGTCCATGAGAGCTGCCGCGTAGCTGGGCTTGGCATACAGCAGCGCAGTCTGCACGAGCACACGCGAGATGACCGAGTTCGCCTTCAGAATCCGTGGTAGCATCGTCGTATCTAAATAGATCCCCGCGTAGCGAGAGCTCCAGTTGGCGTCCATGAGGCCACTCGTGACTTGGAACAGCGCGTCGTCACTGGTCACAGCTAATTGAAGCTTGCTGCATGCCAGTCTGAACAGCGTCTCGTTGTCTTGTTGCGTTGCGTGAACTTGATTCATAACTTGCCGCAGTAGCTCCACCGCGAGTGCCGCCAATTCTGAAACTTTCGACGAGTCGTCGGCTGACGCGTCAGGAGCTCCGAGCAGTGCGAGCTGCTTGGCCAGCGAGGCCACACGAGTCTCCACTTCGGTAGGAAGAACCACAGCAGCGGCCTTCGGTGGCGGTGGCTCGTCAGACTTCTGCATAGACGTATCGTTGCCCTTGTCTTGGTGTGAGCTTTCCATGTCGACACTGCGGCGTCGCTTGCGAGGCTGTGGATCTGAGCTCGTCGGCACCACACCGATCGTGGGCAAGAACACCAACCGCCGTAGCTGTCCGTCCAATGGGTCTGTTAAGTCATTGGGATGAGCAGTCGTAGAAGCACTTCCCATCCACGAGTCGGATTCCGTGGCATCGCCGTTTGCCAGCAATCGGGCGAGCCACACACTCGTGGGGTCCACGGGCGCGCGACTCACTCTCGCCCTCAGGACAAAGTGCGAGGCCAGCGCACTCACCGCATCCGACGGCAGCATGCTCTGCCACTTGACAAACGCGCTCCAGACTTCGCGTTGCACCGCCAGAGGCATCAGCTGCATGCGCAAGCCCACGGCGTCGCCCACGAGGGTCGGAGTCGCGAGCTCATTCAGCAGATCACGAAGGGATTGGCGGTGTTCTACAGCACAAGAGCGGCTACGTCAGAGACAACAGAAGGCAGTGATAAAGGCAGAGAGTGGAGATCGACCACGCACCGCAGAGGAACGTGCGGACGCCCTGCGCGCCTTGAAGCGCCGCCGCATTCGTCAGCTGCTCGACTAGTGTCGCCATTGTTCTGGAGGAAGCAATGGAGCTTGTTAGCCTTGGAGGCTAATCACGCAACCAAATATCGTACTGTAATCCTTCTAAATAGAAGCTCACTGAAAGTGTTCATCGGGTACTAACCAGTCAAAAGTCATCGTTGGCTTGAAAGCGGTGTCCAGTTCCAAAGGCACACTGCCGGACCCACGCCTGCCACGCTGCGTCCTCCAGTCGTACAGATCCTAAGGCACACACTTGGCTTCCGTCGGTCCACAGGTGTCGCATGTGGTGCTGTCCACGCCTCCTTCATCGTACGAGTCATCGGGCGATGGGGGCACGAATTTATTATGATCGTAGATGTCCGCTTCTGCCAGACAGCACAAACTCAGGCAAGAAGAAGACAGTGAACGCCAGCAAATGCGACACTAGTGGACCGACGGAAGCCGAGCGTGTGCCTCGGGCGAATGGAGTCCGCGGAGGTTTTATTAACGACACGGACGGACGACCCCGTGCGCTGCGACATTCTACTCTCACCTTTTTCGCCTGACGGAATTCAACTGACTGACAAAGTTGCTGCTAAGCTCATCTGGGGCTGCCTTCTCTCAGTCTTCAATCGAAGTACCGGTACGTATAATCTGAAAGTCGGACCTAATTGATCGATAGAGAGTAAGTCTACATACTATCCAGTCAGAGTCGAGTATTCCGATGTGCCTGTCAGTGAGGCGGGCATTGCCGCTTCAATGCACACCCTGTCACACCGCGGGCACGCGTGTGCTACCATTGGCCGTGTGGTCTACCTCCTATCCACTCGTCTTAGGATTGGTACTTCAACACAAATCAAGTCTCCACTGCACTCTATGCAGTTCGCTCGGGCAGCGTGGACCTTACGCACTGCCACCCTTCCATGCCAGCGCTTGTGAGGTTTGCTGGCGGGCTCTGGGGAGAAATTTTTGGTGGCAGCCCACGCCCTACGATAGCTGTTCGCCCAGCCACTCAAGCGCACTGTGGGTGTTGCCAAGTTTGGCTTCGCCATTGTCTCCGCTTTCTTGACTGGTTTTGGTCTCAATGGACCTGAGTATGGCGGCTCGTTCGGCAGCTCGCTCGGATTCAACGCCGTCAGTGGCATCTGCGCAGCCTTTGTACTCGTTTGTATGGGCTTTGGCTGGTTCTGCATTGAAGAAGAGCGCGTCGTCAAGTCGGAAATGCCGCGTCTCATCGACCACTTGCACCACATCTACGGCTTCATGCAGAACGGAGCCGTGTACCAAGTGATTGCTTTCCAGTTCGTGTATAGCTTCTTCTCCTCGTTCGGCACCACCGCGTCCACAAACGTCCAAAGCGTGTGGGCCGAAGTCGAGCCCGTCGCGGACACGATGTCAGTGATCCTCGCGTACGTCATCGCCGTCGGATTCTCGTACGCCATCAAGCGTTACGGTCTCACGGGGAACTGGCGTACGCTGATCGTTGTGATTCAAGTTGGCGCTGTGGCCATTGCTGCCATCCCCACCTTTATCACGGTCTTCAACATCGAACGTAACCAGTGGCTGTGGATCTTCAGTGAGCTACCAGAAGAATTGCCAGGCCATACGGGCGCCGTCGTGACGAGCTTTGCGCTTGTGGAGCTACTCGATCTCGGCAGTGAGGCCACAATGTTTGGTCTCATCTTGACGATCCCAAACCTCGCGTCTCCGTTCGCCACCGTCATCTACAAGAACATCGACTCCCACTTCAAAGTCAAGGCCCCCGCTCTCGTCAAGGACACACACGAAGTGCGCATGGAAGTCTTCTACACCTACCTCATCGCGT
>JAADXN010000685.1:0-17585 GCA_023337875.1 Pythium apleroticum | reverse complement strand
TCTCGCATCGGTCTCTCGCATTCTCTCGCGCACGTCTGCGTCGGCGGCCATCATCACATCAGACTCCTCCTCCTTCTCCACAGACTGGGAGCCTGCGTGGCGGGCGGACGTCACGTCACGTCCTCCTATGAAGACGCCGACGGGTCATGGCGCTGCAGGCGTGCTGCGTGCTGTGTGCTGTGTGTTGAGCGTGCACGCGGCATGCAGCGCTTCCATTTCGCATGGACGGAACGCGCGATTCCCGGGCTTCCATGTCTTCATGCGCGTGCGCACTTAGTAGAGAACAGGCGAACGACGAAATATGGAACACACGCACTTACGATCACACCCTACCCCTTCTGACCCTCCCATCCAATCCAATCCAATCCCTTCGCTCGATTCCATTCCATTCCATTCGATGGATCCATCCGGCCAGCCGGCCAGCCATCAACTCCAGCTGAAGCATACTTCAAGCACTCGCTGCTCACAGTCAGCCTGAGTCGACGGCACGCAGTTCCCCCATACTGTACTGTACTCTGCTTACTACTTCTAGAGTTTCCTCTTGCAAAGTCGACGCGGTCACCGTCATCGACGAGGACGAGGATGAGGACGAGAACGAGGCGGTGGCTGTGTCCCATGAGGCCGTCAGCGCTGACTTGCGCCGCGTAGTCGTAGTCGGTCCATGAATTGTGGCTGATCCCCACTAGCAGTCGGTCCTAGTCATTGTCGTTTTTCGTCATCCATGTCACTTCCCCACCGGCAACGCGCTGGGCGAGACGCATGGTGATCCCAGTATTGCCGGTCAGCTTCTCAATCGCATCCTTCAGTCCGATGGCACTCTCGTTCCTGTCCGGACAGGGACAAACTCGCAGAATCGAGTGACAGCAATCGGGTCGTGAGTGTGCTGCTCTCCGTGGCGTTCACTTCTCCTCTGCGCAAAGGTAAAGTGTCGAGTGGAGGCGGCTTGCGCGACTTGAAAATAGATGATGATGAAGGTGAAGTATTATTTAGTTATTGGAGATAGGAATTCCCTCTTGATGGCTTCGTCTGTCAATCAATCTTCAGCTTTCCAAGTTTTCCACCCCAGTGATTGATGGGCGGAAGGAACAGTGGTGGTCTAACGTAGTGTGAACCTCAGTGAGTCAAATGACTTCATACCTCCGAAGCTTTGCCACATCAAAATATAGCAAGGGCATTTCTCGCACTTTGAGCCAATCAAACCATTCGGAAGAACTGCCAACAACTCCAGCCCTCCAGAACCGACTTCAACGCGATACTGGTCACAGACACGCTGAAGCTGCGCTATGCGGTGGTGGGCGAGCGCTCGACTTTCACGGTCGAGGTGATGGGGGGAGTGATCGCGGCGGACCTCACGTGTTTGGTTGGTACCCACATGCAAGTCGGCCACCCTCCCATCCTACTCGATTTGTACGTTGCGAAGCGCGACGGCGACCCGCAAGCAGCGTGGCTCAAGACCACGGACGACGACTACGCGGCGCTTGTCAACGGTGACGGCCTCATGGAACACACGTACCTGAACAAGCAGACCAAGCTCAAGATGTTTAAACTCGTGTCGACGTACTTTGCTCGCGAGCCCGACGAGATCGATGCGATCATCCACGTGCTCGTGAAGCGCCCGAGTCCAGAACGACTGGCTCGCTATTACCGGATTAGCCATCGTACGAGTGTGTGATGGCGTGTATGTGAGGAGTTATGTGATGCACTGACAACCTGTGTTTGTGTGTGAATGGTGTCGACTACAGCATCACCGTTCATCGAGGTCTTCGAGTTTCTGTACGCCTCGGTCGCGTCGTGGGCTGCGTGGATGACAAAGGACGGACCGGAAGACACTAAGAAGAGCGTGTGATTGGAGTGGTGTAGAAGCGCTCCTAGTGGGTGCTGGCTGTCGTTGCGATTGCGTCTTGGTTCGCCTGTTGTTGGCAATTGCTCGTTCGTTCAGTTATTTTTCAGTGTTTTATGCTTTCCACGACAGTTTATCAATGCGTTCCCCTCTACTTGCCCCTCTCAGTTGTGCAACAGTATGGTCACCGTCTCGTAGCCACTACCGGTATCCTTGTGCTCGCGAACGACACCGAGGCCAACTGGCTTGGCGACTGCCAGTCCACTGCCACGGCTGACGCCAAAGCTAAACGGAGAAAACTGGAAGACTTGGGTACGTTCATCCTGCACAAGAAGCCCACAGCTCGAGCCAACACGAACACCCACAAGGCTGATATGGATGTTTGCCCGTGCTGTCGGAGTTTCGAGTAACGTTATGAAGGCCCTCCGTGCGCTTAACGATCGTCAGTAGGCAAAGAGAACGAGTTTGTGTCCAAAACGAAGGCACAGCCCCAGCTCTGATGGCGTCGGCCACTCGCCTGCAGAAGACGAGCTCTTGGACCTGAGGTGCATCTCCTGCGCGCTCTCCTGCGTGTGCATTTCTCCGTTCGGAGAGGATCTCTCCTTGCATCTGACGAGAGCTCCGGTTGGTTGAGATGAAGGCACGAGGCCCTACGCGATGGAACTTCCAACAGCAATGTGGAACCAGAGATCTTTGATGCTGCATCCCGCGCGAAGGGGGGGGGGTACGGAGTATTCGATTATGGAGGCTTCTTCAAGACGGTGCGGTGCAGTCGCTATCAATCTAGTTGTATAGCTCATCATATCTACCGACTCATTTGAATATAGAGTTCTCGTTGACTCAGACTCCGACACGCTGGTCTCAGAAATTTTTTGAAATCTGAGTATCCATGCATTCGGCGGGAAACCCGATGCTCAAATGAAAATGGGAGACGTAGGAAACCAGCGTCTCTCTGTGCATCTCCAGCGCGTACCAGCGAGATAAACACTCGGCAAGACCCACGCAACAAACGACCGCTCTCCTTCTCTATGTGCCGATGCGCCTGTGGCTCGACACGCCGGTGGCAAATGAAGCAAGTGGCGCGTAACTGACTGGTGCAACTGGCGGCGGCCGTGAAAGGGCGCCCTTTGTGTATCTCCCACGCAGCGGGCGGCGCCATCGCCTCCTGCAAAATCCTATCGCCGACAATTTCCCACGCGCGTACTGGAAGCGCAGACGCTGCGTCGCCATGGGCCTCGCGCAGTCGCACGCCGAGTTCTTCCAGCCGCCGTCGAAGCACGGCCAGGACGACCCCGCGGACGCAGCCATCGACCCGCTGGAGCTGCTCTACCGCGTGGAGCGGTCGCTGTGGCGCACAGAGCCACAGTGGCTGCGTCCGCCACCCCACAGTGAGCGCGTCGGGGCCATTGGCCGTAGCGACGCGCAGAGCAACAGCTCGCTGAGTCGGTCGCCGTCCGAGATCGATCCTCTTGGGCCAATGGTAAGCGGGAATGGGTGCAGCGAATGCTGGAGCTCTCGTGGCTGACTCGTCCGTCTGTCTACTGCAGTCTACAAGCCAAGCGCTGGAGCTCGTGCCGTCGCTCATGGACGAGAAGTGGGTCGCCGCGCTGGTGGCGCTAAGTGACAGTGTGGACGTGGTCATTCAGTCCACGGGACTCGCACTGCTGTCACGTATCGTCCGCTCACGTGGGTTTTTCTGTGTTGATGTTGCCCACCAAGAGGAGTTGCTAACTGAATGTGATATCTGTAGCGGCTGCTGAAGACGTCTTTGTCAAAGTGGGCGGTATCGCGAAACTCATGTCGCTGCTGGATGTCGAGTCGGTGAACGTGCGGTATTTGGCGCTGGAAGTCATCCACGCACTGTGTGCACGCAATGGTTCGTGGGAATTTGTCGCGTTTGATGTAGACGTGGCAGTGGAAGGAACCTGACCTCGGCTGGGTGCGCTGTAGACCGAATGGTGCTGGAATTCAGTCAGCGCGGGCTTCTCGTGCATATTGCCAGGCTAGCGGGTTTGGGTGATGCCGACGGCAAAAACGTTGAGACGACTCTGGCGTCACTCAAGATCCTGCGGCTCATCCTCCCGCACAGTACGTGACTGTGGTGTATGGTCGAGTGAATGCTCGTGGCTGACGTGTATGTTTCACCGCAGAACTAATCAAGTCGGCAGTTGCGTCCTGTCGGCTCCTGCCGCTGTTGCTCACGCTAGCGCATTCGTCGAATCCAAGCATCGCCAGCGTTGCAGTTGTGTGCATTGGGCTCACGCTGCCTGACCGTACGGAGCAAGTGCCAGTGTGCTAGCGAGCCCTCTCGTGGATTCTGACTTTTGCATGTTTTGTCTGGAAGCGTAGCCACGAACATGGCCGAGATCGTTCAGCTTGGATGTATCGAAGCGCTGCTCAAGCTCGTGGCGCCATCGAGTACGCACTCCTACGCCGTCGTCCAAGCGCTTTCAGTCGTGGCTGACCAAGATGTGAGCATATTCCCCAAGGAGCTGACACTCTTGACGATGACCCGAACTCTCGACACGTTACGCGGTGGCGCGAAGCGATCCAAGACAGCGAGTGCAAGCGCGTATTTGTTCGCGAGTCTCGCGAAGTCACCAGTGTTTCGAACGGGTCTTTGCACGGAAGGCAACCTCTCGATATTGTCCAAGCTTCTCGTGGGTGGATCCATCGATGTGCTGAAAGCCTCTGTATTCGCGCTGGGAATGGCTGCATTTAGTGGCTCGAACGCCACGAAAGAGATCCTGTTCAGCGTCGAGGCTCCGGACAACCTACTCAAGCTGCTCGATGCTCAGCTAGGCGACGAAGATTTAACGAGGCTCATCCTGTTCGCGCTCGCTTCAACACTCGACGAGGCCATCGTCCTGCCTGGTGGCCGCCATGTTGATCCTGCTCGAGCCGAGTCTTGCTCGGATGCACTACGCCTCAAGATGCGCGCGTTGTGCAAGAGCATGGTAGATGTGGTGAGCCGAAGAGACGTTGTCTTGCGTTTCACGGCCGATTCCAGCAGCTCTTCCGCGACGTTCGCCGCCAAGATATTGTGCAGTATGTGCATGGCAGAAGACATCAAGCGGCTTCTCGCAGAGGACACGACCCGTGTGCAGCAAATGGTGGTGTTTCTGAATGGTACAGGCGACGAGCTACTGTCATCACTGCTCCTGTTCTTCATCGAGTGTTCGAGTGCACCGGCCACCAAAACCACCAAGCAGCAGCCATCCGACGCCGCTCGATTCTGTGAGCTGGTCAGCCAACTCGACGCGTCCCTCGCGGTCTTCGTCCGGTTGTTCGACTTGCACGAACCACTTCGCCTCTTCGGTCTCGCCACCGTGTTCACCAACTTTGCTTCTCTCTCGTCCGGTCTCCGGTCAGTTCTCAGCCTTGCGCCAGTCGTGGAGCACATCCTGGCGCTTTCGACCAAGGTAACCGAGCCAGTGCTGCACCTCCAAGCCCTCACGTATCTGGACGAGATCACACGACTCAAGAACACCACCGCGATCGCAAACATCTTCGCTCAGTCCCCGGACCGAGTTGCGAACTTCCTCCATTCAGCCCGCGTCGACTTGCTGCAGCCTACACTGACGGTACTGCGGCGAATGTTCAAGCGCCACAACAGCACCGAGATGCCGTCTACGGGAGCTCGACGCCAACTGGTCAATATGTTGGCTACAGAAGATCTTTCACAAGCAGTGTCAGCCGTTCGTGTATGGGGGAACCTTCTCCTGCATCCAGACAAGCGCGAGTCGTACGCATTGCTTCCAAAAGCTGTGGAGACGCTTCTTCGTCTAATCAAACGGTGTCGATCTGAGCTGATGAATCCAGCGACGAGAAACGAGAAGGCCGCCAAGAACTGCCGGGTGGCCGTGCGAGCGATGAAACGAGGGCTCGTCGAGTGCCTGGCCATGAAGAAAGAGACGGCATGCGCTCCGAGCTTTCTCGTTCTGTTTGAACTGTTCAGCGAGCAAGATGACGTGATTATGGGGACTGCAGTCGAGGCGATGATTCAAGTTGCCCAGGTGCCAGCGCTGCGTCGGTATATCGTGATCCCGTCCGTACTGGAGACTTTGGCTGCCCTGCTGCGTGAGTGGGATTCAACTCGGGCTAGTCCAGTGTATCGCATCGCGTGGCTCGACTTCGTCTCTGCGTTGTGTAAGCGAGACGCTCCTGTGCAGTGTATGCTCGCCGAATTCCGAGTGGTCGACGCGATCTTGCTTCTCGTTCACTCACCAGCCGCAGTGCTCGACTTGAATGTTCTCAAGGCGTGCATGGAGGCATTGGCATGGCTGAGCTCAGCGGACCCTGGCGTGCGTAGACAGATCGCGCTGTCATCGAAGATCATTGACCCCGCCTTGAGGTACGTCGACACTCCGAACGACTCACTTGGTACGGCGTGTCTTCACTTGCTCCAGCGTCTCTCAAACGTCGGCGACGGTGACGAAGTGAGAAACAAAGTTCGACTGTGCGGCGGGGCTCCCATCATCATGCGAGCTATCAATGGCGAAGCGAGCGATCCACCGAAACACTCCCGCAAGGTCGAGCGCGCATTCGCTCTCGTGCGTAACCTTGTGACAAACAATGACGCCAACAAGACGGAGTTCCAGCGGCTCGGCTTCAACCCTGCAGTCGTCTCGTTTGTTTCAAGTGGCGGCTCTCAAGCTCGAGTTAAGCTGCAGATTCGGGGTCTGCAGGCTATCACAGCGATGTGCACAGGAACGAATTCGGTTGCGAAGCTGAGCAAACAGGAGACTTTGGAGTGTGACCACTCCCACGAGCTGCTTCAACTGGCGGCTTCGCGAAAAGAGCCCAAGCTCTGTCGAGTGTGGTGTGAAGCAGCGACGAGTATGGCACAAAGTTCTCCACACAACCAGAGGAAGCTCGTGGACGCGCGCGTGACGTTGATCGCGGTTCGCTTCATCACCCAAAAAGAAGGTTCGGTCTCTGCACTTCAAGTATCAGCAGCGCGTCTATTGGCGTACATGGCCTCACTCCCAGACAATCGATCGGACATCATGAACGAGGGCAAGGACACGCTTTTGTCTGCAATCATCGTGGGTCTGCAGTCTGACGTTCATGATCTCCAGCGTTACGTGGCGCTGCTGATCGCGCACTTGGCAACGCGAAATGACGAAAACAAAGTTCGCATTGGAGCAGCAGGAACAGCTACGTGGCTCGTTGATCGGCTATCATCCAAGCAGCTAAATGTGGTCGAGAACGTATTGCAGGCAGTCATGAAGCTCGGCAGCCACGCCGGCAACAAGGTCAAGTTCGGCTCGCGCTTGTGTTTCGAGAAGTTGCTGTCCTTGGTGCATCACGACGAGCTCGCTATCCGGAAAGGCGCGGTGAGTTCGATCGCCGTTCTGATCGAAGGGAACGAGGCGAACAAAAAGTTCCTGCTGCAATGCGAAGCGAGTGTCGTGACCGAAATGTGCGCGCTGATGAAGTCCCCCAACGGCAAAATCGTCGAAAGCGCCATGCTCATCCTCGGAGAGCTGTCGCAATTAGCCGACCAGATCCTCGAGATCTCCAAGTTCATCGATATCGTCGTCATCGTCCGTATGATCGAGCACGTGAACGCGCGCATCCGACGAGCAGCGCTGCACACGGTGCTCAATCTCACGAAAGAGGCGTTCAACAAGCTGCGGTTCGGAATCCAAGAGTGTGTCGATGCGATGCTCAACTGCCTGAAGTCGGAGGACATGCTGATTGTCGAGCTGGCAACTACGTGCTTGGCGAACCTGTCGTTCACGGCATCGAACTCGTCAAAGATCGCGAAGAAACAGGATTCACTGGGGATTTTGTTAAAACTCGCTGCAGCATCGGCGACGAGCAAAGATTACCTGTCGTGGAAAGAGGCCCGCGCTCTTGGACTCGGCAAGGAACTGAAGACAAACGGCTCCAGTCCAAGGAGCAGAATGGCAGGGTCGTCGCCATCGAAACGAGTGCTCGTTGGCGGGAATGAAGCTGAGAAACCCGAGGAAGACGGCGAAAGAGAGGAAGAAGAAGTGGACGACAAGCTCGAGCCGTTTGTGTACTCGTCTGTCGCAAACGACACGATCAGGGACGGTGAAGGCGAAGACCGCGGAGACGCCGATCAGCAGCAAGTGCTGGATTTCAGCTCATTTCCGGCTCGCCAAACGGCGGTGCTGGAGCAGGCTTTGCTTGTCATCAGTAACTGCGCCGATGCCTATCACTCTGAAAATGCAGTCGAGAAGGTCGCCGTGAAAGTTATTTGCCAGGCATTGGGCCATCCGAGCGAGCTCGTGAAGCGATGCGCGTGTTACATTCTCGGCGTTTGGTGCAAGAAAGACCCCAAGAACCAGCGGATCACGACCAAGCAGGGCATCTTGCCTGTGTTGATCCAATTGCTGAACTCTCCGAACTTGAACATCGTCGAATCGGCGATGTACGCGCTCGCGAAGCTCGCGTATTACGGTGACAACCACATGAAGCTGCTGCAGTTGGATCTGCTGACGACCATAGTTCAGAACACTCTCCGCAAGCCTTCAAACGTTTCTCACGAAGGACTGATGGACCGCACCATTCGACTGCTCGGCACGCTGGTGCGCTTCCCGCGCGTGCGACAGACGATCAAATCGGAGGAGATCATCGCGGACATTCTGACGCAGTTGCTGCAGATCCACCGCACGCTAGCCAAGAACATCAGTCGGCTGATCCTGGGCATGCTCGAAGAAGAATCTCTCAAGTTTTTCCTGCCCAAGAAGACGGTGATGATTCTCCGTGTCATCTTCACGGATGAACAGGCAACAGCACCGAAGACCGTCCGCAACGTGCTCTCTATTTTCCAGCGAATCGCGACAGTGGAGGAGCACAAAACGACGATTTCGCTTGAAGACAGTGGCGAGGCGTTGACGCGAATGGTACAAGAGCTCTGTCCCATGCCCCGGAGACCAGAAGTTGGCGAGGCGACGTCTCCGCTGCCGATTCTCCCGCCCAATGCCGCGACAGTACTCAGCCTCCTCGCGTGCGTGTCCTCGTCTCGCAAAATCGCGACGATCCTCCACGACAAAGAGGTGTACACCATGCTGCCACTGTACCTTATGACAGTCGAAGACGGGCCTGCAAACAACGATTCTGGTCATATCGCCGAAAGCGTTGCGGCGAACGAAGACGATCAGCAAATGAAAGACGCGAGAAAGCTCTACTCGTCGCCTGTGATGGCTCTCGACACGCTCGTGCTCGCGCAAAATCAGTGCACTGCCTTGGGAGACCGAGCAGGCACAAAGCTATCGCATGTGGATTTTTCGCGCCTTGTGGTCGATTTACTGCGCGTGCTCGCAACGCCCAGTGCGGATGGAAGCACTGCACTGCTGCCCGATGCATCGTTCGAGTGTTTCTGCATCCTCGACCGTCTGAGTGCGTACTCGCGTGACCAGCAAACGTTCGCCGAGGAGTACGCGGTCGAAGTCGTCCACTACTTCACGCAACAATGGATCGAAGCTGCCGAGCGCGATGGCACAGTGGAAGGTAGAGTCCAAGGCCAGACGACCACCAAGCCCAGCGTCGTGGATCTGGTCGCATACGTCGCACCCATCGCTCGTGTGATCCATCGGATGTCGGAACACGAGCAGAACAAGACGCTTCTCGTGCAAGTCGGTGGCATCCCGCTTCTGCTGCAGTGTCTCCACATCGCACTCTTAACGGACGATCTCCGAGTGCTGTTTGCTCGTTCGCTGGGTCTGCTCTGTCGGCTTCCTATCGCGTGGGAGTGGTTCGACTCGCAAGACGTCGTGACGCCGTTGTTCCGATTCATGCACATGCACCGCCACCACGCTGAGCTTCTTCTTCGTTGTCTCGGTTGTCTCGCTGACGTTTTGGAAAACTCGGTCGCGAGTCGACGCCACGTCATGGGGCAGCCGCAAATCCTCACGTTTCTGCTCCACTGTCTCGGCAATGCTCTCGAAGACCATGAAGACAAAATTCATTTCGCTATCAATGCACTGGAGTGCTTGTCGATGGAGCCCGAGCTTGCTAGCGCAATGGCTCAGCTAGAAGACGGTCTCCTGGAGGTCGTGCCGAAGTTACTCGTCGTGCCCGTGGATTCGATCGCACGTGCCACGCAATACTTCGCGATCGAAATGATCGGATACATGGCGTCGTATGGTTACGCTGACCGGCTCGGGCTGCAGAAAGCTACGATCTCGCGTGTGATTCGTTTCGTCGACTACGAAAACGACGACAGCGTCACGGGCGAGTCCATCGGACTCGTGTTGTGGACTCTCGCGCATCTTGTACGACGACGTGCAGCCACGATCAGCATCGAAGAATCGATTCTCAACGCAAGCGTGACTCGATGGATCCTGGACACGGACGCAGGTATCGACAAGATCGTTCAGGCCGGTCTCATGCCGTCGGAGCAGTTGGGCACCACGGCCTCAGTCACGGCCAACACGCTCACAGTCCTTCTCGCGATTTGCACCTCCGGAAGTGACGCGATGGCGGCATTTCAGCGACTGGTGATGCGGAATCGACAGATCTGTACGTCGCTGGCGTCTCACTTGGAGGCAGTCGAGAGGGAAGTGAACCTGCCAGCGCTTCGCCTGCTCGCAATTTGTATGGCTGCAGTCTCTCCAGAAGAATACGCGGTACCAGGTCCAAGTGAGGCAGACAGCGAAGCGCGTGGCCACGAGCACGAGAACTGGCCGAAAGTATTCCGGCATCTGATGGAGTGGATGGAAGTGTACGCTCGAGACCCTGCGCGCTGCCCAGGGCCTTCTCTGTCCGACGCGTTCGTGTGCTTGAGCCACATCTCGTCGATTGAGTCGCTGGCTCCCGAGTTCCGCGGTTGCATCAATCGTTCCGGGCTGGCTGAGATTGTGGGCAACGCCATCACGTACTTGGATCCGAAACGAAAACAACCCGAGCCGAGAGAAGAAGACAAGGACAACGACGACCAACGGATCGAGCGACGCAACGTCTTGTTCAACGCGCTTAAGATATGTGCCAACCTGATGGAGTTCACGCCAGCCTACAGCGAACGGTTCTTCCTGCTGAACGTGCCGCAGTCGATCGAAAATGTGCTCATGGTCGACGACGACGAACTCATTCTGGAGGCTCTCGTGTGCATGAGCTTGCTCGCAGACTGGAGCTGTACGCGCCAGCTCCTGTTCTCCTCCCTGCGGTGTGTGCAGCGTCTAGCGCAGCTCTTGAGCCACAACAATGTAGCTATCCTGGTCAAGATCACGCCACTCCTGGCCCTCATGTGCTCGCGTATCCCGTCGCTGCCCGGCCTGTGTTCAGTAGAGGGCATCAGTGCGCTTTGCGACCGACTCGCCCGCGTGGAGGACTGGCGAACGCGAGATGCGCCGATCACACGGATCACCGAGGACTGTGCGACGATGCTGCTCTCGATCTTCTCCAACGAAGACAGTATCTACGTCTTGTACGAGCAAGCTGACGTTGTGGGCAAGATGTTTAGTATCGTGACGAAGCATGACGACGTTCCAGAACTGCCACTGCGCGTGCTCACCAAGATCTCCAGCTCCAGCCACAGCCACCAGCGGTTGCTTCGTCTTCTGCCTCCCATGTGTCGCCTCTTGCAAGGCGCGAGCCAACAGCTCGGAGGCGCGCCACAGCATCTCGTGCTGTGTATCCTCTTCAATCTCTTCTGTCGGAACGACGATGCGGATACCCAGAGAGCAACACTGCAGGCCGGAGAGTCAACGATGCTGCCCCAGCTCTTGCCACTGGCGCGATGGGTGGGAGTTCCCAATGCAGCGTCGGTGCGAATCGTTCTCAAGATCCTGCAGAGCTACTTGAGTTCGCCAGGGTACAAGACGCTGTTCAACGACGGCAAGAACGTCCCCGCGCTGTTGAAGCTGGTTGCCGATACCAATGACGATGTCTCTGGCTCAGCGACGCAGCTTCTTCTGGTTGTGATCAACGAGCGCGACGCGGAGATCGCTGTGACGGTTGAAGACGGCATCGCTGTGATCGTTCGCACGTTGCAAAAGACCACCAAGTCCCATCTTCAGTGCCTGCTTCTCGCGGTGCTGCGTCTCATGTGCCACGACAATGAGATACCGGTTCTCATCCTGAACGAAGACGGTGTGAGTCGACTGGTGTACTTCATCCGCGAGCGCAAGGGCGTGTTCTTCGCCGCCGACGAGCGACTCGCGCTGTCGTGTAAGATCCTGCGGTACGTCTCGGCTGTGGCAACACCAGGAGCTGCCACTCGCATAGTCGAGGCACGTGGCCACGTCCGATTAATCGAGTTGTCCACACACCAAGAGACTTCCGCCACGAAGGACTTGGAAAGAGCGACAACGATGGAGATTCTCGCAAACTTGGCGGCATCCGGTGAAGTCACCACGCAACTAGCTGACGCCAAGCTGCACGAGCATTGCCTCAAGTGGATTCTCGCTCAACCGCCGCAGCAAAGTGACACTGAGCGCGAGTCGATCGTTCCCAGCCGCAAAATAGCGTTGTCCTGCCTGTGGTCAATGTGCAAGTTCAGCAAGACAGCACATGAAGCTACCGCCACGTCGAAGGGCCAGCTCGTTGAGCTACTAGAACGGTGGCTCGCTGTCGATCCAGGCTCCGCTACCACCCCTGACAGCTTGACCATGGCCGTGACCTGCAACGCATTGGCGATTCTGATGTACCTGAGCAAGACATTGCCCGGCCGCCACGTGATCTTCGCCCGAGCGTCTCCCAAATTCATCGAGCGTGTGTGTCGCGTCATCATGGTAGACCTCGCCGCCTCAAAGCCAGACAAGCAAGCTGCGACCGTGGTCACGCCAAGTACGACAGCTTCTGTCTTAGGCGTGAAACTGCTGGGCAATCTGCTCAGCGATCTCACGCCCGAGCGGTTCCGAGTGACGTGGGTGTGCGACAGCCTCACACAGCTTCTCGCGTATCTGCAGACAATTTTGGCGGACCACCAGCAGAAGAAGCTACAGCTCCACGCGCTCAACTTACTCAGCGGCTCCTTTGACGGCGAATTCTACTTTCCTGTCTCGACGCAAATGCTGTCCGATCTATTCAACTTGCTTCTCATCAGTCCAACAGCACGCCATGCGCAGCAGTCCGAGCACATTATCATCAAGGCGTTCGAGCGAGAAGACGATATCCAGCAAGCCATTGCTGGCAACCAGATCTTGGAACAGTTGGTGATCGTCTTTACGCAGCGTGTCGAGTCGCAACTGCTTCAGCAGCCTGCAGACTCGTCTCAACTCATCCAGCGGCGCCCTCTCGCACCAGCGCTCACGCATGTGCTAAACGTGTCCATTGCGAGAGGATTCATCGTTCATCCACGCTTTACCTCGAAGATCATGACCCTCCTGTGTACGTCTCCGCTCGCCATCAAGGCGGAGGCTCTGAGAGCGAGTTCCAGCGGTGGCTTGGCGTTTGGTGACTCCAGTGCGTGGACGAGTGAGAGTGACGAAGAGGACGCTCTGATGCAGGCGCTGGTGGTGTACCTTGGCTTTGTCTACCGCTGCTCGCCCACGTCAAACGCTGTTCCAGCTGCGAAACCCACACTGAACGTGACGCTTCAGAAGAATATCAGAGACTCTCTGCGAGCAGAGGCGAACCTGCCGGCTCTCGCGACTCTCGTACTGCAGCTGCTTAGCATCCATGAACAGCTCTGCCCAAGCAATGCGTCGAGAACCAACACGACGGTTCGAAACGCGTCCCGCATGCAAACACGGTCCTCCATCGGCTCGCAGGAACTCACGCAGCGAGACCTGCTTGTGTGGAACCTCGTCACAGACTGTCTTCAAGATGAGACGTCGCTTCCGAGTCACGTCGTGTCGCTCCTTCAAGATGTGCCGCACGAGTTGTGGCTCTGTCTACTCAAGGACATGTTCACCAAGACGCTTGTCACTGATGTCAGCCACACCCCGTCGTCCATCAGCACAGACTCGTCCGCGGTAGTGACGCTGACCGACGCCACGGCCCAGACGCTGCGAATGCTGTCCGTTGTCGCGAGTTACTCTCCATCCACGTCGTCTCCATCTGCATCAGCCACTCGTGCTTCGCTCAGCACGCTCTGTCTCCAGTCGTTCCTAATCTGGGAGGCTCCTGTGGTGATGGACGCTGCACTGCATGCTCTGACCAGCCTACGAAATGGCTGGGGTGACGACGTTGTGGTGCAGTCGTGCAAGCAGTTTTCTACCACACGGCAGCTCATTCGTCAGTGGCTCTCCATCTTCACAGACCCATCACAGAGTTCACAGGAGGAGTCGCGGATCCAGTTGCTGCAGTTGCTTCTGCTGCTCGTGAGCAGCGGCACGTGGATCGACGAGCTCAAGGCGGCTGACATCCGCGGTGCCATTGAGAACAACGAGCTCATTCCTGCAGCCCACAAGTCGCTGTCGATCACCATCTTGAGCCTGTTGGGCTACAACGCCGACTTGAACATCGAATTCCAGCTCGCGCTCGATCGTTTCGAGCACGTGTCTATCGCCGACTCACAACGGAAGGAGAACCTGTCGTACCTCGTCAACTTCCTGCAGCTCTACACACTCACGGACGAAGAGCTCCAAGAGCGAGCCATCGACTGCTTCATGCGCCATCTCGTGGACGATATCACTGCCCTCGCCCACGAATCCAGCCATTCCAAGTCCGGCAACAGCATGGAAATGATAATGAGCTGCATCCACGACTACCTCATCTGCCTCGGCAAGCTGTCGAATGCCCGGAAATTCGCCGACTTGTACATGCAGCGATGGAATACGAACGCGCTCATGAGCGTGTGCTTCAGCAGGCGACGCGCGGCCAACAGCCGAGGCTTCCGTGAATGCGCTGTGCTCAGCCACACGCAAATCCACGACGTGCTCGAGATGGCCACGAAGCTGTGCGACGCGAACTCGCCACTGACCTCCGCCGGCACCCTCAGTGACACGACGTTCCTGAACGCCATGACGCTGCTCGATGACTTGCCACAGGAGCAGACGCCTCTGGTCGAGCGTATCGTCACCGTGCTCGCGTGGTGCGTGGACAATGAAGACACGTTCGACTTGGTGTGCAGCTTGTCAGCGCGGCTGCGGTCAGTCTTGCGATTCGTGACGGCTCTGAGCGACGACGGCGTGCGCTCGTTGATGAGCATTCTGGACGTGCTCACGAAACGCGTCACACAAATCGAGTTCCTGGGCGAGCTGCTCACGGAGTTACTCACGTGCGTGTACCGCAATGCAAACAAGCTCCAGAACGGCGTGCGCGAGAAGATGCTGCTGTACATCCTCATGATTCTCAAGCGGTTCGGAGAAGACGATCTCACGGCCTGCAGCATCTACGAGCAGTCCATCCAAGTCATCCTGTCGAACGTACAGGTGCCCGCAGAGATGGCAGCGCGGTGTAGTTGGGATCTGCTGGGCGTGCTGACCGAGCTGGACGCCGCTGTGGTCACGATTTTCAATTTTGACGGCATCCAAATCATGCTCAAGGAGTTCTGCGGCCCAACGAGCGTCGCTCCAGCCCCGAAGCCAGCCACACTGCAGAGTACGTCCCCTGTGCGGCGAGTATTGTCCACACGCAAGTCTGCGCTGAGTGCTACGGACCGAGCAGCTCTTGCTGCGTCTTCTGCGGCCGTCAGCGAAGTGACATATCGACGCATGGAGGCGCTGAAGTGTCTGTCCAAGGCCGTGCGTAACCACGACGACGTGCTCCAGAAAATTGGCGAGACGCCTGCAATCGGCGCGCATTTGTTCCGTGTGCTCTCGGGCAATTCGAACGGCGGGGGTGGCGTCGGAGCCACAGACCACGACGTCTCGCCAGCGACGATGGGCGTTGCTCAGGAGCACGCCGCGCATCTCATCGCTCGTATCTCGTCGCAAGAGTTCTTCCGCGCGTCGCTGCTGTCACAGGACCACGTTTCCACGCTGATCGAGTCGCTTGAGTCCGTGCATCCCAAGATCGTGCTGTACGCCCTCGAGACACTGTTCTACTTGAGCGAATTCGCTCTGTGCCTCGATGCGCTGGTGCGCCACGCGACTGTGCCAGTGCTTGCGCAGATCCTCGTGTCCCCGTTGATGGAGGAGAACGATGCTACACAACAAATGACGGAGCTGTTTGTGTTGGGGTTGCTGGCAAACATGTGCGCCAAGAGCAAGATCATCGGACGGCGTGTTGTTTCGTCCAATTTGCTACCGCGTCTTCGCATTTTCCTCACGTCGCCAAGACCGCAGCTCCAGTTTTACGCAGCGTGGGTCACAAAAAGCGTGTCCAAGGACAGTGAACTGGTGGCAAAGCTCCATGAACAGCGTATGGCGGACGTATTGGGCGAGATGTTGCTCGAGTACGAGCCGATTCGGACGCAACGGAAAGTGTTTGGGGCGTTATGCTACATGATAGCAGGCCATCGACCTGGCACGGCTTTTGTGAGTAGCGAGGGGCTACGGGAGCTGGCACGGGTCACGGTGAAGGCAATGCATCCGCTGGTGGTTTCTTCTCAGCCGAATGCGCATCACACGCTGACACGCGCGTTGACGGTGCTGGAGGCGATCGCTTCGCTCTCCCAGGAGGAAAAAGACATGCTGTGCGACGACGACAGCGACGAAGACACACGGGCGATTCCTCTTGTGCTGCAGCTGATGGATTCTGTGCATAGCGACGTCAAGCTGAAGGCGCTGCTGGTGATGACCAAGTGGCTCGAAGACAACACGGACCGCGCCAAGATCCACAGCGTTCTACTGGCTGAGGCGCCTCTGCTGAGTCTCGTGCGCGCGATATCGGAAGAGCAAGGCGAGTGCTTGCTGGTCGCGCTGCTGTTACTCAACACATTGCTGGCTATCGACGAGGAGCTCAAGAGCAAGCTGTCGGCTATGACCAACGAAGTGCTACTACGGCTGCTGCCGACGCTCGTGACCACGTCTTCGAAGGATCTTCCGTCTTCTCACACCCGAAACAGCTTGAATCCGACGCAGCTCCGTGCGCTGAACGAGTCGCTCAAGTCGCTTGTTGCTATGACTCGAAGTGCCGCTGCCACTCGGACATCGTCCAGCAACGTAGCAGCCGCAGTGTCGCCAGCAACGACCGATTCGCTGTCTACAGCGGTGGAGAATGCGCTCGAGCCGCTCGTTGAGCTCTTGCGGTTATCGATGGCGTCCGAGAGTCTGCGGCTCAATGCGTTATATCTGCTCGTCAACTACGCTGGCTCATCCATGGATCTACGCCCGAAAATGTTGACGAACGGCACGATGCTGGCGTGTATCCGAATGCTGAAAGAGCCCCACGACGACAAGCTCCTGCAGCTCTGTCTGTTGGGGATGGCACTACTCACAGGATCAGGCGTTGACTTCTCGGGGGTCGTGAGCGAGCTTCTCGAGATCGTGGACGTGTTGCTCGGTTGTCTGACGTCAAAGAACGCGAGCATCCAGGCCAACGCCGTCTGGGTCGTGTCCAATATCTGCGGCGAAGGTGAGACCGTTGCATTGACCAATGGAAGGTGCTTGTATGCGGCTTCTGATAGCTCTTCTGTTGTTGTAGATCGATTGAAAGCCGCGATCGCAACTCGTGGTGGCGCTACGACGCTGCAGGCGGTTCTGAATGAGACCACGGCCAGCGAAGGAGGCATCTCTCCTCACCCTCCGAATGGCAGCGGCAGCGTACGACCGCCGTCATCTTCCCAGCGGATCCGCGAGTACGCTCCCAAGGCCATACGATCTCTCGGCTTTGCTCCCATGGCGACGAGTCCTCCGCCACCACCAGCGGCCAAGTGAGCCACCAGGAGATGGTGGCCTTTCTCACGGTCCCCAGCGATGGGGGGGGGGGGGGGGGGGGGGGG
>JAADXN010000684.1:0-17589 GCA_023337875.1 Pythium apleroticum | reverse complement strand
CTTTAGACGTTAAGCTCATCCGCGACGCCACAACGTTCGACCAGCGGCGGCCTCAAAGACACGGCGTTAGACACCCCCACAGTCCGATGGGTACGCTGGGTACACTCCCGGCCGACCCACTTCAACTTCCTCCGCTCGTAACGTACCCTCCTCCTCCTCCTCCTCCTCCTCCGCGTCTACCCTCCGCTCCGCCGTCCGCTCCTCCCAGTAGTCGGTACCCACGTCCGCTGTGGTTCTCCTGCTTTCTGCGCTGGGTGCCCAGCACGACGCGCTGGTCGTCACGGCGTCCTCCCAGCGGAGACCGTGGCGGACGTTGAAGTGGTGACGTCGCCTGCTGAGTTGTCGACTGACTCGCGAACGCGAACGCAAAGTCCTCAAAGTCCACGGCGCCCACGCCGCGTCGGTCCTTCTCAGCGATCCACCGCTGGAGCTCCACGTTCGAGAGCTTGTTGGCGCCCAGCACACGTCGCAGATCCACGAACCCGATGGCGCCGTCGCCGTCCGCGTCGTACTTGGCGAAGATCTGGCGCAGCGCGGCCTCGTTGCCACTGGGTGGCGGACGTTCCGACGTTGGCTTGGCGACGGCCACGGGGACTCGCCCCTTCGCCTTCTTCGAGAGCGTGGTCTTGGCTCGTCGCCGCGGTCCAGAAGACGCAGAGCTGCTTCTGCTGCTGCTACTGCTGTTGTGACTGCCACTGCCACTGCTGGCAGCACTCCTCTCGCTGTCAGCGTCTCTCTCTTTCTTCTCCTCCTTGGCTTCTTTCCCCCTCGTCTGGCGTTTGGACTTCCGAGCATCGTGGCGGTCGCTCTTCGGCCTCCTCGTCGTCCTCCTCGCCCTCTCGTCAGCAGCGTCGCTGTCGCTGTCGCTGAATGGCGAGTACGCGTCGGACCCCAGCGAGTCGTCGCCCTCGTGCTGATCCACTGGCAGTGGCTTGGCCTTCGCTGCGCGCTTCGCCCTGGATCTCCTGTGTCGGTCGGCTCTCTGTTGCTCCTGCTGCAGCGCGCGCGCCGACTCCACGTCGATGCTCATCAGCGTCTGCACCACGCTCTCCCGCAGCTCGTTCGGCTTGCTCTCTGGCTGCTGCGGCCGTTTCTTCGGACTCAGCGACATCTCCGGAACGAGTTGCGGTGCCACAGTCGCTGACGCTGCTGGCGTGGCTTCTTCAGGTCTCGGTCTCGCACTGTGGTGGCCACCAATGCCAGTCTCTGATACCGGAGCTCGTCGCTCGAAGCGATCTGGTGTCACCTTGAGCGGAGTTCGTTGTGGCTTGAGCTGTTCCTGTGCCACAGCCGTGGTGACTTGGCCCTTCAACTCGCTAAACTGCACTTTGTTGGTGTTTGAGACTGGCGCGTGGTCCGTGTTGGCGTTCTTACGTGTGATCGGAGACACTGGCTGAGTCTGCGTCTTCAGCACCGGCGCCGCCACTCGCACTTCTCTCGCAGGAGCCGCCCTTCGCCTCTCTCGTTCGTGCTGCGTCGCTGACTCCTCCGGCCACAGATCCCAAAACTCACGGATGCTCTTCTCACCCACTGCCTCCTGCGCCGACGGCTCCGCCTGCTGGTGCCACTGCACGATGCGGGCGGGGACGCCAGAGGCACTGAGCGCCACCATCACCGCCTCGTCGATCTGGTCCGTCGTGGAGTCTGCAGCCAAGCAGCAGAGGAGCTGGACCGTCCGCTTGGCAGTCGCGACCATGCGAGCAGCGAGCGTTGGGAGTGGCGACTGGCGTGTCTGGTGGGTCCGACAGTACTGCGTGTACGTGAGCACGCGCTGCTTCTCCGTCGGGATCGTGCGGAAGTGCAGGACGCACTTGACCAACTCGGTCGTCAGCAGCTGAACCATGAGCGAGTGGCGACGCCCGAGCATGTGCTGGGCGTGCAGCAGCGTCTCCAAGAACGCGATGGCTTCGAGTCTCTCGTTCACAGCAGCGACGGCGTCGTTGCCTGCGTCGTCGTCATCGTTCTGCTCTAGCAAAACGTCCTGATCGAGGAGCTGGTCCAGCCAGAACTCTACGAGACCGTCGTCGACGATGACGCGCGCGACGTCGCGATCTCCACGGTGCAGCAGCGAGGCCCACAGTCTCATCTTGCACTGCACGACGTACTGCAAGCCTGTGTCCCTGCGGCTGCTGCAGCACTGCGCGAGAAGCTGCGAGTCGGTTTTCAGAAGTCGAATGAGTGGCTTCACACCAACAAAGCGCTGCAACAGAATGCCTGCGCGATTCTCTTCAGTCACGTTGGTGGAGCTGTTGGAGTCGACGAGCCCAAGCATCAGCTCAAAGGAAGAGCAGAACACGGAGCGAAGGCGCTCACTTGGTTGAGTCGATGGGGACGAGAACGCCTTGACGGTGGCTCGAAGGCAATTGAAGAGGATGGCAAACACGGTCTCAGCAGTCTCAGCGTCGTGGTCTCCACCACGTATTACCGGCGCCACGAGTCGGTGGAGATCCGCTGGCGAGAAGCTGTCGCTGCGGGCAATCACGTCCACCAACTGCAGTGCTGTTGTCACAATCGTCACGTGCTTAATGTCCGCTACGTCAGCGTGAAGCAACGCACGCCAACTTCTGTCCAACCACGACCACGCGACGCCGCAGGTCTTCTCGATGGCCAGCGGCAGTTCTGCTGCGGATACTGGACACGAAGACAGCCACAACTGTAGAGAGGCTACAGCATATCCAAGCACGCGGTGCTGCTCTTCTAGCGTGCCGTCGCACTCGTCGATGTCTCGCACGCAGTCCCACACGTGGCCGAGCTTCCCGAAGTCACTGCTCACCAGCAAATGTGCGTTCACACTGGTTATTGCGTCTTGACGTTCGAGAAACTGGCGGAAGAACGACGAACTGGAGCGCCAGTGGTTCACAAGAACCACATTTCGGATCGCTGTCTCCGTCACAAAGTCTCGTAGGAGCAGCTCAAACGGCGACGTCTTCTGGATGCCGTGGGTTGTTGACGTGAACACATTCCACTGGGCGGTGGCGCTGGCACTTCTAGTCGAGAGACTGGTGCCATTATTCATCCAGTTGGAGTCACAGACCTTGACGAACGGCAGCGTGCTGGCCTTGGCCTGCGCTAACACCCCACTGCTGAGTCCCGTCGAGATCCAATGCTGCGAGCACGCGTCGCCTCCGTGGAGAGAGTTCACCAGAAACGCCAACGACACGCTCAACAGCGCGACTGGGTTGGCAGCTCGCGTGGTGTTCGACCCGTAGCGCGCGATGCCCGCTGCGTTCACGCCCGCCTCCCCCATTACCTTAAGCGCACGCACAACTCGTGAGAGGATACCGGCGACTTCGCCTTGAATGGCGTGGTGGCTCGCGAGTCTGACGGCCAATTGACACGCAGGTGAGGTCTTTGGAAAGTGGTGACGGGTCGTGAACTCGCCAGTTTTGGGGTCGAGCGAGTGGAATCGCAGCACGCGTGTGTAGGCCTCCAGGATCGAAAGCGCGCCGTACACAATGCGGTCGTCCGGGTCTCGCAGTGCATTATAGAGCGTCGACACCATATCCAGACGAAGCCACACGCGAACAGTCAGATCGCGAGCCACCACGAGCGGAGCCATCGTCTTGCGGTCGAGAAGTTCCGGCGAGAGACACGACTGCAACGCTGCGAGGCGGAACTTCACGGCTGCGGCTGACGCGGCGTTCGACGCGTTGAAACGCAGCTCCAGTGTCTGTGATATGAGCGACAAGAACTCGATATCAGGAGCGTCATTTGCGGGGAGAACCACGCTGCACGCGTGCCGAAGCGGTAGTGAGACCGTGCTTGTGCGAGCGGCTCCGCTTTGCCGCCACCATGCCGTGAGCAAGGGCTGGCTGGTCGCCTTCGCGTCCACTTGTACGGTCAGCACATCCGCAAGCGATGTCTTTGTTGCGAGCAGGAATCGACGGATGATTGGGTACGCTACGGTCGCAGTTGGCTCTGTGTTGCCGTCTATGAGCTCGCGTAGACACGACTGGCTCAGTCGCCACATCGCGGTTTCGATGGCCGGACTCACGCGGACGCAAGCGCCGCTCTCGGACGTCGGAGACGCGCTGCAGATCGCAACGATCGACGTGATGGCATCGCGAACGAGTGACTGGGGACCAGCGTCACTGAGTAACGAGGACAGGGGGGCGCACGCTTCAACGTGGCGGAAGATGGAACGGAGGAGATCCAGCGCGGCTTGAACCACGCTGTGGGCGGCGTCGCGCTGACCAACACCCAAACATGCTTCGAAGAGAAAGACTGCAACGGATGATGCGCGATGGAGGACGCGGTGGTGGGAGATACTGCGGAGAAACACACTGCGGAGACTGAGCTGCCAGTCGGAGGTCTCCGATAATTGGAGGAGTCGTAGCACCAACGTGTCAACGTGGTGGCTTGTCATCCGAAAGAGCGCCGCCGCTGCGATCACGTCCAGTTCTCCACCACTCAGATGACGCAACGGGCCTAGCACCAGCGTCTCGAGTTGTGATTGAATGTCCACTATCCACGCAAACTCGGTCGCCTGCGGTTCCGGTGCTTCCTCGTCGACGTCCGCAAATGCAAACGCCCAGAGTTCCGCCGCAGAGGCCGAACGACTGCGCACTCCGCGTGGCTGAAGCGCAAGCAGCGCAGCTCCGACGACACGCGACAGACTGGAATGCGTCGAAGCCGCGTGGCGATGCGTGAAGTCGGCTACTGAAGCCACTGGCAGCGGTGTGTCATCATCTGCTGCGTCACACCACATCGCCCACAGGCGTTGCTGCGTCGTCTTCAGCTGCACGTAGTCGTCGCATGGTCTCAGATACGATGTGCTGTTCGATTGGTCGCTGGCCAACAGATCACAAAGCAGAACCACGAACGCACCAAACGCAGCGACGTTGTCGGTGGCGGTCTCCTTGGCTTCATTTGCGGCGGCGAGCGTCGCAAACCGCAGTTGCTTGGCGTCGGGAGACACGATCAAAGCATCCGGATGCAGCGTCGACAGCGAGAGCTTGTCTTCTTCCAGCACCACGAGCCCCAGCAAGACTTGCCGGCACCAGAACGCCACCAAGTGCTGCCAATAGCTGAGCGAGTGAGTGGCGTCTGCGCGCCGCAGACAGAGGACGCACTCCGTAAGTGTGCGCCAGCCATCCAGAGACTCCGTCACCAGCGTCTGCGAAGTCTCGTCCAGCGGCAAATGCTCAGAGCGTAGAATGGGAAGGTCGGATGCCGATGGAACCACGGGCAGAAACAGATCGCGCGTCTTCCACTGCTGAAGGCGACGGTACAAGGCGCACTCACGCTGGAACAGACGCATGTCTCGGCCAGGAAACGCCACGATGCTCACTGGGATTCGACCAGGCGACTGCTGTTGCCCGACTAGCACCGCCTCCCCATTGACGAATGCTCGATGCTGGAAGCGACGCTGTTTGACAGGCAGCGTCAGCGTGACTGCCGAGACAACAGGTGCCACGCTCGGGAGATTGGTTTTCAGTACGCGCCGCAGACTCTGCAGGGCGGCGGCACTCACGCAGCTAGCAAACGGACGCTCGCAGCTCTGCTGGCAGGCGAGATGCCGCTGCTCGATGGCACCGAGACGCTGTCTGAGCCGCTGGCGCAGAATGAGTTGGGCGTACAGCACGTGGGCTGGCTGTGGACTCTGTGTGGCAGCTGGCTGTGGGTGCTGGCACGCGAGCGTTCGATCCACGAGCACGTCAATGCACTTGTCCACGCGATCGCCGACGTCGCACGCCTTCATGAGGAACTCCACGGCCACGCGCGGGTGGATGAACGCGAGAAGCTGGTTATACTCGCTGTCAGTGCTTGTGACTTTGGGGTTTTCGCTTGAACCGATGCGTTTGGACAGAGCAAACGCGCAGAACTGTTGCTGGATTGTTCCACTGTCGAGTCGCTGGTCCGGAGAGTTCGGTTTAACAAGGTGGTCCAGCAGCCCGAGCTCATGGACGACATCACAGAGGCTCGCAAAGCTCAAGAACTCGCGACGCCAGCATCGAATGCGTTGGATGACGACATCCACAGTCGCATTTGATGCGTCGACGGACTCGCTGGCTATCGCAACTCGCAGACGCTGCAGCCAGGGACGAAAAGCGACTGCGTCACGCTCCGCATTGCGGAGGACTTCGCCAACTGGTGGACTGTTTGGCTGGTTGTTGCCTATCAACCCGCGCACGTATCGCTCCACTGGATCAGTGTCGCGCACAGCAAACGCTTCCAGGCGACAGAGCTGCTGGATTCCAGCCAGCACGGTCTCCGCAACTTGTTCGTCCACGTCTCGGCTCCGTTCTCGGTCGAACAACCCCATGAGACTGCGCTTGATGCCGTCTACGATCTCCCTTCGTAGCTCTGAGACTCGCTCTTGGCGCTGCAAGATACCGAGGAGGACGTGCTGCCGTCGAAGTCGGAAGGCCTCCAGCTCCCACGAGGCACGTTGGTAGAGCGCTACGTCGTCCATAGTCGGGAGAACGCCAGGCGAAGGCGGTGGAGACGTGAAGTTCCAGAGCTGCAACGCAGTCCTCGAACTCGGTTCTTTCTTCTTCGTCGCGGCTTTGGACTCAGTCACGAGCCCGAGAAGCAGCGAGTGTGTTGATAGTGTCAGCGTGGGTTTGATCAGCGGCATGGTGAGCGCACAGTCACCCGAGTCCCCCGCGCGGTAGAAGCACCGCATTTGCAGACGTACGCTGTCTTCGTAGCCGTGAGCGAAGGACTCCATTTGCAACTGCGTCATCTGCAGAAGGCGCTTGCTTCGGATGTCGTCCAGTAGCTCTTGCATGCTCTTCTGCGCAAAGACTCCGTCGTTGAGGTACTCACACGCGACCAGCAGCACGCGGACGACGGCTTCTGGTTGAAGCAGCACGCGTTCAAACTCCCGCGACGCCATCAGCGACTCGTCTTCATGCACATGGGCCATCATATCCAACGCGACGAGGCTCGTCGAGAAGCGTCCTGGCACTGCTACGCTCACCACGGCGCTGTCTACCAGTAGATACAACGCCAGTCGCACGCAGCGGTCCGAGAGCCCCTTGTCCCACTCGTCTAGTCGATTGGCTTCACTTGGGTCCACGTTGATCGCACCCATTCGACCGGATCTGCCTTCGCGGTATCCATCCGCGTAGCTGCTGACGAGTGGGAGAATCCCTCGTACCGAGGAGCGCGTCTGCCGAACATCCGATGGCAAGACGCGTTCCTGGTGCCATGACGAATCGGAAACGATCCACATAGCAACAGATCCGTCGGTAAACGCGACTACGACATGGCAGCCAGTGGCAGCGACTGCCACCACGAATGGACTTGGACTCGGCGTCGAGCGAGACGTGGTGGCAGGGCCACGCACACAAGCGACTCGCTGCTGCTGGCCACCTCGCTGGAAGTGGTAGATGCTGGCGTACGAAGCCTTTGAGGCTGACACACACAGTTGGCTGTCGTCGCCCCACGTGAACAGCACGGAGCTGTCGTGGAGCCACGCGAACTCATCGATGCACGCGACGACATCTCCCGTTGAGGTGTCGGCGACCCACAACACACCGGAGCTGGATTTACCAGCGCTCTTGAAGGCGAGCCGAGTGCCATTAGCACAGAACGCGAACTGTTCGATGGCACCGCTAGAGGACACGACGCGTTCCAGGCCCCTGGTCGACTCCGACTCCGTCGCTTTCGTTTTGACCGTGATGGATGACTTCTTCACCAGCAGTCGATGCAGCGGCCGCATTACAACCGACGAAGCCGTTGCTTCGACAGCCAACACGACGAGTCCGCCACTGCTGCTCGGGCGATCACGGTCCGAGAGCATCGTGGCGTTGACAGCTACGCACGACTCGTGGGCTGTGAGTGCCAGCAGCGTGCGGGACTCGCTGGTGGCTTGGATGAACGCGTCCACCGCCGACTGCGCTCGCTGGCGCTGGCGTTTCAGCCACTCGCGGTTGCGTTTGGCATGCGAGACGAAGCTGAAGAAGTCATCCACCATGGAGCTGGTCGTGTTGGTGGTTGTTGGATCAGCTAACGCCGTCGCTGAGAGCAGCACGAAGACGCGAGAGACGAGTGCATTGGTGCTTGTCGAGTCACGCCGCCACGCCTCCAAGTAGCCATCCGCCAACAGCACATACAGCAAGTTGCTGCGCGAAGCACTCACGGCTGCGACCACAAAGCGCGAATGGGGAGCATTCGTGGAGGTCTCCAGCCGCAGGTCTGTGGAGACTGGAAACACCTCTGGCGACTCCAGGCTCTGCGCGTGTCGAACGCGATATACCACTTCTGCCCACGACACGAACCCACTCCCGAAGGTCGCAACGGACGACGCGACGGAGCTCGTGAGTCTATTGATCAACGCCTGCACCGCCGTGAGATCTCGAGCCTCCGCTGGCGAGTGCGTGAGTGTGAGCAGACTCGTGGACGCACGCTTCACCAACTCGTCCACTGGCACGAGCGCGAACACGTTGTTGGCGTCCAAGCGGTCAGAAACCAACGCGTTGAAGTGCTGGCGAAGCAGTGAGATCGCCAGCAGCTCCTCCGCCGAGTCTTCGTGGTGGTCGTCGCACAGAAGCCGCCCATCGCCGACTGGAAAGCGCAGCCATTCAACGAACACCTCCCACGTCAGCGGCTTCCGAGTGTCTCTCGGCTCTGAGATGTCTGGCTGGTGCATCACGAGCCACGGGATCCGTCGAACGACGTGTGAGAGGTGGCGCCACGCCACGCTGCCGCCCTTGCTGCCACCAAATTGCATGACCAGTCCGTCCCAGACCGCTCGCAGTTTCCTCAGCGTGGCTAAATCGTGGACAACAGTGCTCACAGCAGTCTGCGCGTTTGTGAGTAGGAGCTCGTGGCTGCAGATGCCTCCGACTTGGGCGACAGCGCCCCGTGGGAGATCGATTTCTCCGATTGACGCCAGACTTCCGAGCCATTTCGATGGCGATTTGGCGCGCGTCGACTTTGTTGGCCGCAGCTTCACTGGCGACGCCGCGACGGCCGTCGTGGAGAGCTCAACTGCTCGACTGATGACGCGCTCGAGGACTTCTTCCTGCACGAACGCCTGGCAGTCGTCCAGAACTCGGTCAGCTCGTCTCCTTCGAACCCCACTTCCCCACTAATGGAACCACCTACCGCCAGTTGAGCCGCGCACGTGAGCAGATCGGCGCCGCCCACAGCCTTCGGTGGAAGCACGAACACGAGGTCGCGAGTGTAGTGCGGGAACTGCAGAGGGCAGTGAAGTGAGACCTTGGTGAGGTTGGGGTACGTGGCGTGGTCCACGTCGACGACGAGCCGCTCCTCGGTCAGGTCACGGTTTTCCGTCCCGACTCGCACCAGTGCGTCTCGCTGAAGCGACGAATGCGACGACCGCAGCACGAGGAAAGAGCTTCCGGCGTCCGAGTCGATCGCCAGCGTCGCTTCTTGGAGAGTCCCAGGGGTCTGCAGCCGTCAAACACAACACAAACACAGTCAGTCTCGTCACCGCACTCGGCCACACGCACCACGCAGGCTCATTACTATACGGTTGAGGAGGGGGCAGGGTGTGGCGTCCGCCGTTGCGTCGACTTGGGCGGCGGCTGCTTGAACGAGGCAGCGCCTCGGAGCGTTTGGTGGGGAGCTCCTCGTCCACCGCGTCCGCCGCGTCCAGGCTTCTGCCCAGGCATAGGCTGCTGTGAGCTCGCCATAATGGAATCAGCATCTCGTTTACGCGGTGAGAACTCGGCCAGAATCTCAGCTTCGATCGAGTAGCTGACGTCCGCTCGCCCCGTAGCTGATGCGGAAGCCTTCTGGCTTGGTGAGACCGGCCTACCAGTGCCCTTTGGTTTGGCTCCAGTCGCTGACGCCGATCGCGGTCGTGCTGTTGGAGTGGTCGGCGTCGTCTGCCCCACAGATCGTCGCGGGTGCGTCTTGGCGACGATCTCCAGCTGCTTCTCCAAGTGCGCGCTCTTGCGCAGCGCCTCCTCACGAGCCAGCTCCGCCGCGATGGCCTTGCGTTTGTAGTAGTCCAGGGCAGCAGTGTCTCCACCGCCGCCGTCAGTTCTTCGTGGAGACGTGGGTGCTGGGAACTCGCTCTCGTCAGCTGTCTGCTGCGAGAGCTTCTCCGCGATCCGCAGCACTTGGCAGCCGACTGTCAGCTCCAGCTTCCTAGCCAGGATCTCAGCATGTGTGGTCTCAGGAGGCAACATGAGCGTCCCACGGTCGGTTTCTCGGAACCCAATCGCGAGAAAGAGCTGCACGCCGCCCACGACCTTGGCGACGACGCTCGTGAACGTCTGCGTCGACGTGTTGAGCTGGCGATAGCGGTGCTCGTCGTCCGAGTGCTTGAGAATGTTCTCGAGACACAGCGCCGCCAGTTCCGCCAGCTTGATCCAGTCGGTGATGGGCCGCATCTCGCCAAGGGCTCGCGCGACAGCTCCAACGTCACTGACAGCGGGATACAGGAGCAGTCGGCCGTGGCCGCCAGCCATCGCAGCGATGAGCTGGAGGCGCGACAGCATCTGCGGGTCCAGGGGCGGCTGTGGGGCTCGCACTGGATTCCCAGTCTGTGGATTCGCGGTCGTCTGGAACCGAAGTTGCTGCTGTGGCTGCAGAACCATCACGGTCTCTTCAGGCTTCGCGTCTTTCGAGTGAGACGGAGACGCTGGCGAGAGTTGTGGCGGCGGCGGCCGATAGCCAGCGAGGTGCAGCAGCTCTTTCGCAGCAGGGAAGCGCTGCGCAAACGTCGCGAGCGGTGACTTGGCCGTGATTTGCCGCAGCTCCGACACGTCTGGCTGGCCGAGGACACGCGTGAGACTGCCCACGACGGCGTCCAGCACCGCGGTCGCCTCGGAGACCGTCGCTGTCACACGCAGCCGCCCCACCAGTGTCGAAACCTGCTCGCTGAGCGACATGCGCTGAAACGGCACGAACTCACCCATGTCCAGTGGGTCGAACGAGTGGTCCAGCGCAGGCCCGAGCGCCCCCACGAAGTCGGCCAAGTCCACGCGGTTGTCTTTGTCCAAGTCGAAGCACTCAAACGCCGCCCACCGAGGCACAGACGACGAGCGATGGAGGTCTTCGGCCCGCAAGAAGCCGCGTTTCGCCTTGTCGAGCGACTCGAACTGCGTCTTGATCATCTCCAGCTGCGCCTTCTGAGCCGCCGACTTGCTGAAGACCTCCATGGCGTTCCGTCCGTACGGATACATCTTGCCCGCCGCCGCGCCGCTGTCTCTCGACCGCGCCATCGAGCCGCCGAGTCTTCCTCTGCCCTGCTGAGCCACCGACGCAGTGGACGGTCCCAGCATCTGCACGAGATACTCCATGTCGTCCTGCAGCAGACTCTCGATCTCCTGCTTGCGGCGCCACAGGAACCACTCCATCTGCGACGACAAACTGGAAAACGCAAAGTTCGCGAGACTGGCCGACGCCGCCGCCGCCGCAGTCGTGCTGTCTTCGCCCTGGCCGCCGTTCGCCGACGGCGCCTTCCCGAGGCCGGTGCCTCGCAGTGTGTACACGTTTCCCTGCGAGGACGTCGTGAAGTCGTAGCCAATGGAAGCCATGAGGTCGGCGTGGAAGGGCAGATACCCGACCTGCCGTTGGAACGTCTTGTTGGATTCGCGAATGCGCCAACACCGCGAGTCCTTGGGGTTCTTCAGCACGTTGTCGATGTACGTCACGAGGTTTTTCAAGATCTCCTCGCACTCTTCCAGTGACAGCGGCGTGTCGTGCTCGCGCTCCTTCGCGATGCGCTGCAGGATCGACACCACGCTCTCCACACCGTCCATGACCGACAGCTCGCTGTCCAGCTCGGCGCATTTCTCTCGCAGCGCGTCAAGCGTCGACTTGGGCAGACTGCTCACGCGCTTGCCGTCGGGAGCTCGTGCGCCTCGCAGCTCAAAGTGCGTTTTCCCGTATTCCACGAAGCCCACGCTCTCCAGCAGACTCGTCGCGCCGTCGAACCGACCCATTTTCTGGTGGAACGCCGTGCTGTCGGAGCGGACGCGCCAGTAGTCCGGGTTGTTGGGGAACCGCAGCACTTTGAGACACATGTTCCGCACGAGTCCGATGATGCGACGCACCTCCGCAGCCTCCGTGCGCAGCCGCATCTTCTCGATCGCGTTGACGACCGTCGGCGCAGACGTGAGCTCGTCGATCACGAAGCCGCACGTCGCGAAGAGCTCCACCAGCGACACGGCGGCCGTGCGCTTCCGCAGAGCGAGCACGGACTGTTCCAGAACCGAGGGATCGCCGACCACTTTGGAGGCGAACGCCTCGAGCTGTGATGTGGAGATCGTTGTGTCGCTGGCGTCGCTTCCGTCCGCGCTTTGCAGCGACTCGAACACTTCTCGGAACCGCATCACCATGTCCACTTGCGTCGGCGTGCGGCCGATGCACAGCCTCCGCACAAGGTCGCCGTGGCGCTCGCAGCACGCGTCGCCGTTGGAAAAGAGACACGACGCCACGAACGCGACGGGCCGAAGCTCGAGCTGCTCGGCCCACACAGGCGCGCGACTCGCGTCAGAGGACCCGTAGAGCTGGTAGTAGCAGCACATGACCTCCGGGAGATGCAGCGTGTGGTGGGGCAGCAGCTGCATCTGCTTCAGGTACACCTCCAGCGGCTTGTTGGGCACGGCGCTGCGCGTGACCTGGTCGAAGATGGACACGAGCTCGCTCACGCGCACCTGCGCGGGGTACATGCGAGGCACCGCGCTGTCGTGGAAGAACCTCTGCAGCGTCTCGAACATGCGGAAGCCGAGCTTCTGCTGCCACAGCTCGAGCTGCTTCTTGCTCTCGTGGTGCGACGCGAAGCGAGCCTCCAGCGCGTTGGCCATGTTCTGGTGGATCTTGGCCTTGCTCAGGTGGTGCTTCGCGACGGCGAACGCCGTCATGAGCGTGGAAAAGTCGAACTTGGAGTGCGTCCGCAGCGCGTCTTGGGCACTGAACCACTCGGTGAGCAGCCGCCTCACGGTGTTGTCCTTGGCGGACTCGGGGGCGTCGGGCGAGCACAGATCGTCGACGATCTGGATGATCTTGGACTTGGCTACGCGTCCCGACGCCTCGCTGTCGTGCTGGTCGAACATGGACTGGTATTTCTTGAGCAGCTTCGCATCGAACAAACCGTGCAGCGCCTACAACACTCACACACGTATGAGCTCACCCACACGCCCCTAGCCAGCCACAACTGCTGAGACCGTAGCTTCACCTTCTCGACGGCTCCTCGTGGCCTCTTGCGCTTGGCCGTTTTCGTTCGCTTGGATGTTGACTCGTCCGATCGCTTGCCTTCCTCCGACTCGCTGTTGCTGGCACTGGCACTGCCACTGTGGCTGCCACTATCGCTGTCACTGTCGGCGGTGACGCCAGAGAAACGAAGCCGCGGCTTCTTCTTGAGCTGGCCCTCTTCATACAGCTACAGTGACACAGGAGTCACATCTGAGACCAACAGACCTGATGCATGGCCGTAGGTAGACAAAGGTGCGCACCGTCATCGCGAGCTGCTCGAGAAGGAACACGACGTCGACTTCCGACAGCTCGCGCGTCTCCTGCTGACGCGACGCCGCTACTTTGCTCAGCGCCTTGGGCGACTCTCCGCGCGGCTTGATGGCTTCTTCGGGCACGTCCTCCTCCATCTCTCCGTTGCGGTAGCGGATCTGCGTTTCCCAGTCAACCAACAACGTCAGTCCCATCTACCATCAGAGCCAACGCCAGCCTCCATCAGCACCTACCGAATACGTGCCGTCGTCGCTTCTCGCGAGGATCACGGCGTCGTCCCAGCGGTCCGAGATCACCGGTTTCGCCATGCGCGACGGCCGCCGCCAGCACGCCACGACGGCCTGGTCGCGCGCGAACAGCCCGCGTCGCTTCACTGGCTTCCGCTTGTCTTCGCCCGACGAGTCGTCCTCGTCCGAGCACAGCAGCAGCGCCTCGGCGGCGATGCGCTTGGCCACGTCTCCGTCCTTGTACTCGACGTCATACGAGCCGTCGCCGTGCAGCTTCTTCACGCGACCGACGCGTCGCGACTTGGCGTCCAGGGCCTTTCGCATCGTCACGCGCGCGCCCTTCGCGATCTTCGTCTTGCTCTTCTTCTTCTTCCTGAGCTTTTCGTCCTGCGAATCGTCGGAAGAGGATGCGACTGGTGACTTGCCCCTTCTTTTCGGCTTGCGAGCGTCGCTATCCGAGTCCGACGACTGGTGCTTCGGCTTGGGCTTCTCCCGTCTTCCGTCGCCGTCCACAGCGCGCACGAGCCGACTCTCCACTCGCTTCTCTACGTCGCCGTTGTCGTATTCCACGTCCACCGTCCCGTCGTCGTGGACGCGGACGACCGTCGCGTGGCGGTAGCGGCCTTTCTCCCTGTAGTCGGCCTCGACTTCGTCGCCCTTCTTCCACTTGGCTTTCGTCGACCGCTTGGGGCTTCGCGCTGCTTCGTCCTCGCCGCGTTTGCTGGCTTTGCGTCGCACGTTCTCCGCCTTCACGCACTCTTCCACGTCGCCGTCGTCGTATCGAATGTCCAGCGAGCCGTCCGCGCGCACGCGCTTCACGACGCCGTCGAACCACTTGGCTCCGTTCTTGTATCGCGCACTCACGGCGTCGCCCACTTCCAACGCCGCATCCTCCTCTCGCTCCTTCGCCTTCGCCTCCACGCTTTCTATATACTCCGCCTCCACCGCCGTCTCCACGTCGCCGTCTTCGTACTTGACGTCGTACGTGCCGGCAGAGCGAACCCTCGTGATCTTGCCTGGGAACAGCTTCGCACCCTTCTTGTATCGCGCCTTCACATCGTCGCCGACTTCGAACCGCGCTCCTCCCTTGCCACGTCCACTGTCTCGCGGGTTCTCACCGTCCGACACGACTTCAATGAGCTCCAACTCCACGCGCGTCGCCGTTTCGCCGTCGTCGAACTCAATGTCGAACGTGCCGTCGCTCCGCTCCTTGGCGATCTGGCCTCGCACGCGCTTGGAGCCGCTCTTCCGGTGCTTGGCCCTGACCGCGTCTCCCACCTTGAGCTTTCGCTGCTTCTTCCGCTCTGGGACGACGATCCACTGCCGCTCGACGCGCTTTTCCACGTCCCCATCGTCGTACTGGACGTCGAACGTGTCGTCCGCGTGGCACCGCGTGATCTTCCCGCCGAACAGCTTCTTCCCGCGCTTGTAGAACGCCTGCACGATGTCCCCAACAGACAACCTACCGTCTTCGTCCTTGCCTGGCTTCTTGCGCTCGTCCCCGTCGACTGGCTGCACTTTGTCAGCCGCCACACTCTGCTCTCGGTCGCCGTCCTCGTACTCGATGTCGTAGCTCCCGTTCGCCCGCACGCGCGTGATCGTGCCTTTGTACATCTTCTTCCCGCCCTTGTACTGCGCCAGCACCGCGTCCCCGACTCCCAGCTCCTTCTTCTTCTCCTGCTTGCCACCGTCCTCACTAGCCTCAATCATGTCCTTCTCGACGCAGCTCTCCGTGTCGCCGTCTTCGTACTTGAGATCGTACGTCCCATCCGCACGGACGCGCGTGATCTCGGCCGCGTAGAGCTTCTTGCCTCCTTTGTACCTGGCTTTCACCGCCTCTCCGACTCGCAGTTCTTTCGCTCGCTTCGTGGGCGACGCCTTGGCTTTCACGCCATCAACGGCCTCGATCCTCGCAGCATCCACGCGCTGCTCCTGCTCGCCATCGTCGTAGTCAACATCGTAGGTCCCATCGGCTCGCACTCGGCTGATGCGACCGTCGTACCACTTGGCGCCGCTCTTGTAGCGCGCCTTGACCTTGTCGCCCACTTCGAATCCTGCGCGACTGCTCTTCTCTTTGTCGTCGTCGCGCTCAATGTACTCGATCTCTACCGCCGTCTCCACGTCGCCGTCCTCGTATTTGATGTCGTACGTGCCATCCGACCGCACGCGCTTCACGACGCCTCGAAACAGCTTGGCGCCTTTCTTGTACCGAGCCTTGACGGCGTCTCCGACCTCCAGCGGCGGCGGCTTCTTCTTGGGCGACTTGGGCTTGGCCACGTCGGCTTCGATATAGGCCGCTCCGACCTGGAGCTCCACGTCGCCGTCGTCATACTCGACGTCGTACGTCCCATCGGTCCGCACGCGCTTGATCTTGCCAGTGAAGTACTTGGCGCCCTTCTTGTACCGCGCTTTCACGGGATCGCCCACCCGCAGCACCGGCTCGTCCTCACTCTTCGCCGTACTGGCTGGCTTGTCCTGGCGCTGGATCATCGCCGCTGCCACGCGAGTCTCCGTGTCTCCGTCCTCGTACTTGATATCATACGTGCCATCCGCATGCACTTTTGCGATCTTGCCTGGGAAGTACTTGGCACCTTTCTTGTATCGCGCCGTGACACGGTCGCCCACTGCCAGCGCGTCTTCCTTGTCCGCGTCACGCGCCTGCGCCGCCTCAATGTGGCGCGGCTCCACGCCAATCTCCACGTCTCCGTCTTCGAACTTGACGTCGTACGTGCCATCGACCCTGGCCTTCACGATCTTGGCTGGCAACAGTCGAGCGCCTCCTTTGGCTCGTGCCTTGACCTTGTCGCCCACTTCAAACGACGCTCCTGCCGACGCCACCTTCTTGGGACTCGACGCCGCCTTCTCCTCAACCGGCGGCTCGATATACTGCGCCTCCACGCGCGTCTCCACGTCTCCGTCCTCGTAGCGAATGTCGTACGTGCCGTCGCTGTGCACACGCTTGATCGTGCCGGCGTACAGCTTCTTGCCCTTCTTGTACCTGGCCATCACGGCGTCGTCCACGCGCCACGCCTTCGACTTGCTCGTCGTCTTCTTCGGCTCTTCCTCCGCGTCCGAATGGCCGCCGCTGTCTGCGACGGACTCCACGTACTTCTGCTCCACTCGGCTCTCCGTGTCGCCGTCTTCGTACCGAATGTCCACGGACCCGTCGGCGTGCACCTTGGTGATCGTGCCATTGAAGAACTTGGCGCCGCGCTTGTACCGCGCTCTCACTTTGTCTCCGATCCGTCGCTGCGGCGGCTTGGCCACGCTCTTCTTGGGGGAGCTGGCGGGCGGCTCGTCACTGGCCGCTGCCTCCACGTACTGCGGCTCCACGCGCGTCTCCACATCGTCATCGTCGTATCGAATATCGTACGAGCCATCGGCGTGCGCCTTCACGACCTTGCCACTGAACAGCTTCGCGCCTTTCTTGTACCGCGCCTTCACCTTGTCGCCGACTTCGTATTCCGCGCGACTCTTTCCTGCGCTGCTTTTCTTGGGCGATGACGGCACGCGTGGCGACTCGTCCTCGCTGTCTCCTTGGATGTAGGTCGCCTCCACGTGCGTCTCCACGTCCCCGTCATCGTACCGGATATCGTACGTTCCGTCCGCGTGGGCTTTCGTGACTTTGCCGCTGAACAGCTTCGCGCCTTTCTTGTATCTTGCCTTGACCTTGTCGCCAACAGCGAACCGTGGGGCCTTCGCCGCTGGCGATTTCACGGGCGAGAGCTGCAGCTTCGGCGGCTTCTCGGACCCCTCCACGTACTGCGCTTCCACCTTCATCTCCACGTCACCGTCGTCGTACTGCACGTCGTACGTGCCGTCCGCACGCACCTTGAGGATCTTGCCGTCGAACCACTTGGCACCCTTTTTGTACCGCGCCCTCACGGCGTCGCCTGCCTCCAGCTTGGCGCTGCGCTTGGCAGGCGACGACGAGGACGGCGGCAGCGCCAGTGGCTCCGACGCGCCGCCG
>JAADXN010000683.1:0-17621 GCA_023337875.1 Pythium apleroticum | reverse complement strand
GCCCACATTTGAAGTGGTCAAGCACACCCGTCCAAATGCTGCCACGTAGGGATAGGTTTGATGTCTAGCCTATCCCCTCTGTACTTCTGTTGATGCCTCTGTATTTTTGATTGTTTTCCTGTACTTTTGTATTTCTCTCCGCTGGCGGCCTGGCGTCATGTCGAGATGGAACGCACTTCGGACTTGTGACTCACAAGGATGCCGGATGGATGGGAAGGTTACACTTCGGGTTACGTTGCCGGGTCCCACTGCCGTACCGGCTGACCTGCTCAACTCAACTCAAGTGGGAGCCCACTTGCTTCGCTTCATCTCGCTTCTGCAATCTCCTCTGGTTGTTACTGTACTCACGCGGAACCGCTGCCGTGTTGGCGAAAGCTCCTGGCAAAGTCGAGGTTCTCGACTGTTGGGGGGGGTTACGAAGTGAGTCGATCACCCTCTTTCTCTCTCCCTCCGTCTTTCGCCATCAAGCAACTGCGCCCGCAAGTCCGTCGTGACACGCTGCAGCTTGCAAAGCGTGGGCAGCCATTGCCACTTGCCGTAACTCGCATTGCAGTGCAGTTTCGCACAGGGCAGCTGCAGCCAGGCGTGACAGGCTGACAGCCTGCGGCTTTGTGGATCCGGATCGACAGTCGATCCACACCAAGTCGAGTCAGATCGCGAGCAGCGACGCCACAACGCGAGGCCCTCGCGAGGGTCCTTTCTGAAAGATTGTGCTCACTCTCTCCTCGCGATGCGCTCGTCGGTCAGCAGCAGCCACTGCACCTCCAAAGGCCTGGGAACTCCGCCATCCAGCGGTCTGCATTAGTCTTCACTCGGACTCGACTCCAGAATCCCCACCGACGCATACAAACGACCAAGCGGAATCATTAACTGAGACCGTGACGACTCGATCGTAGCCAGCCATTCACAATGGGCTCCGACTTACCTGTGCCGCGCGACAAGCTTCCGCGCATCGAGGTTACGCCGCATGAGCGAGAGGCGCGCAAGGCCCAAATGGACCGCATCCTGCAACAAGCGGTGGACGACTACGACCACTTCCGCGACGTTGACCACGGACGCGTGGACCCGAGGCTGTGGAAGCTGGCCGAGACGCGCGAGGCGCTGCAGCTCTTCCGCGAACGCCGCGCCGGCTCGGCCGCGAAGAGCGGAAGCGTCAGTGGCGCTGGAGAGATCTACACGCCGTCGCACTCCGCGACCAGCGATGAAGAACGCGCAAGCCTCGACTCGCAATACGACGCCTCGAGTGCGGCGGCACTTGCCCAGACCAAGAGCAAGAGCATGCTGCTCGTGGGCGAGATCCCCGGCCGAGTGGAGAGCGCTGTCTTCGCGGCCTTGACCAAGTCATACGAAGAGCTTGCCCTCGTGTGTGTGTTTCTGAACGAAGGCGCCGCAGACTGCGCGCTGGTCAAGGTGATGGAAGGTCCGACGCCGGAGAAGCCCCTTAACTTTCTCGGTTACAAGTGGTTTGCCAGGAAGTCTCCTGGCGGCGGGCGCTTGATCAAGCACCGTGACTCGCTGTACCTCGAGGCCTGTGGTGTGACTCAGAATCGAAGAGGCGAAGACATTGGCTACCTGCTCATGGAATCGATCGATCTCCCTGGCTTCCCGGAAATGCCCGAGCGCAACTGCATCCGCGCGCATCTTTCCGTGCAGTTTCTCGTGCGCCAGAAGACCGACAACACCATGGATGTATTCGTGAAGGGCGTGGTCGATCCGGGAGGTCAAATGGCCCGGTTCGCAGCGATGCTCACGGCCGACAACACGTTCATGGTTGCCCACTTAATGGAACTCGCGGAAGCCAAGCGACTCACCAAGATGATCCTGACCCAGCAGCAAGCTCGCGATGACGCGATGTACAACCGCCGCTTCAAGCCCACCGCCTGCTCCCTGTGCCACCAGCAGCGCAAGTTCTACAACGGCGTCTCCCTCGTGGACTGCGGTATCTGTGGCCACGTGGTCTGCACGCGCTGCCGCGTCTACAAGCGCGTGTTCATTAGCGACGAGAACCTCGGTCGTTTCCACCGCGTGGGCTGCTGCAAGACGTGTGTGCTCGCTGCGAACCAATCTCGTCCGAATGCGACGCAAGCACTGCTCAAGGTCAGCATCTCGGCGCAGCTGCAGCGCCAAAACTCGAGTCGAGACTTCACCAACACCGCAGAAAGCTTCCACTCGTCCAGGGCTCGATCATCGAGCGAGTCATCCTTCACAACCACTGAGCTTGTTGATCTCCCACGTCCTCACGCAGAGTTCGAAGACATCACCACGAGTGCTCGCCCACCACTGGCACAAGCTGCTCCGGCCGCTGTGGCCTCCGCCACGGCACCGGCACGAAGGGGCTCAGTGGATCAGACATCCACAGCAGGCAACGTCCGCCGGTACGGCTCTGGGATTACTCTGCTGCCCACCAGCTCAACGCCTCGTCAGCAGCGTCGAGAGCCACCGGCCTTCAACACCACCGGCCACTCCGGTAGCAACTTCGCGCTCGTGTCAACGCCCGAGACAAGACGGTGTGGCGACTCGACCTCGTCCATCGACAGCGCGTCCGACCGCATGGGCGGCTTGACTCTGAACCGCGCGCCCATTGAACTGCTCCCACCGGCTACGGCCCGTGAGGTGTCGACTCCTGATCACGTGTCGTCGGCTCCTGCTGGGGCGTACGACCTGCGTCGCAACGTCACTGCACCACAGCCTCCAAGCTCCCAGCCACGGCAACAAAACGACCTGTACGCGCAGATGATGGAGCTGCGCCGACTGGCCGAGTCCACGTACCAGACCACGCAGCAGAACCAAGCGTTCATGGAGCAGCACCAAACGACGGAGCCAGGAAGCAACCGCATCGAATTCCTGTAAAAAGTGTGCAGGTAGCCACTTCCAGCACCCAAAGTATCCGATACTAATTTTCCACCAATCAAGTCTTGACAAGCTGCGATTCCAAGAAATATCAGCCAATTGGTGAAGTCTCTCCTTTTTGTCGTGATCTGATTGGTGGAAAACACCGTTTATCTCAGGTGACTCACCTGAGGTGAGACCCCACCGTTGGCTTCACTTGCGATCCCAAGAGTCCAGGAGAGCGTCAAGATGATGGAAATGCAGGAGATCAAGGAGCGCAAGCGCCCCGCCGCGGCCCTCGCGAGCGAGGAGGAGGTCGACCCGAACGTGCCTGCCACTGCGTCGCTCATGGGCCGCGACGGCGCCGCTGGCTCTCGCCGTCGCAGCTCCATCGAAGTCGGTCTCCGCTACGTGGCCGACCGCTTCTGGTCCGCCGTGTTCTTCTCCGTGGCGTGTCTCGGCCTCTACGAGGTGCAGT
Organism: Pythium apleroticum; assembly: GCA_023337875.1. NCBI lineage: Eukaryota > Oomycota > Peronosporomycetes > Pythiales > Pythiaceae > Pythium > Pythium apleroticum. Next base: position 14,314 of record JAADXN010000683.1, on the reverse strand, counting down.
TCGTGCACGAAGTGCTCTACGCGCGCCACGCCGACCGCACGTTCGTGAATCTGTTCATCGCGTTCTCCACGCTCGTCGTGCTCTTCGGCAGCTACATCGAAGTGTACCGGAACCTGTACATGGGCGAGAAAGTGAGCTACGAGAAGGCCAAGAGCTCGACCCACGGCATGCTCATCTCGATGGTGCTCGCTGGAATCTGGTGCGTGCTTGGTGTACTGGATTATTCGCAGGACCCGTGGCATCTGATGGATGGGACTCACTCTGTGTGGCGTGTTGTGTGTTGACCACCCAGCTTCACGATCGGCATGTGGCCAGTGTGGCATTGGCTCACGCTGCCGTACCTGTTCATGTGGTTCTGGGGCATCATCGTGCAGACTGTGATGCTCTTCCCCGTGCAATTGCAGCGCGTGCTCTTCGGACTCGGCTACCTGTGGTTCATGCACACGTACCTGTCGCCATTTGTCATGTGATCCAAGCAGCTTCGATCCAGTCAAGAATGCGTCAGCGTCAGTCGACTCGAGCACGACAGCGTGCAGTATGGAGGACATAGAGTTCGCCTGTGGCTCACCGTGATTGCTTGCCGCAGTCGTTCCACTAAGGCAACAAAAGATCCCCACCGTGCTGGAAGCCTTCAACACAGATGCAGCCACGCGACGTCTCGCGCGGCACTGGCCACTTGACTCTTACTGTACGACCCACAAAGCACAACACGATTTTTGATTTGAATAATTTGACGGAGACGTCACACTGTTGTCAGTGTCTGGCGTTCGTTCTTGGGGCGACGTCTCCACCTCACTTGACGAAGTGAAGTGGCACGGAAGAGTTCAGACACGTCGCCCATCGTAGAGACCACGACGACGGCGGTCAGCACCAGCAAGAGCAGCCTTGGACACACAGTAGCATCAGCCGAGGTGCGCTGTACACGCTCGCGCTTACATCAACGCAGAGAGAAATCGCTCCTTTAGCAAGACTTCGTATTATTCATACCGTCACCGCCGTTCCATTAGAGAGAGTTCGTCTTCCGTTTCCCGTCAAGTCGCAGTGTGCCGATCGAGTTTTCGACCCAGATCTGGCCACCGAGTCTCTGCTGAAGGTGGATGATTCCAGCAACAGGTGGAAGCCACGGCTTTGAGTCGACGGCTTGGACGGATCCGCACTGCAACGCAATCGCTCCCCAACTGCTGAAACCGCAGCGGGGACGTTGATGCATCGACGGTTTTGTCCCGGTCTCTGCCACGATTTGCGGAAGCACACTCTGCAACAAGGTAGATCATTTACGAAACGGATAGAAGATTTAACATTTCAAGGTGCAATGGCAAAATTAATCTATGGAATATTTCGATGAGGCATCTTCGTCTCACCTTTTTTTGAAACATTGAACCACCCGGAACCCCCTAACTGAGTCTCGCCTGCTCAGTTGCCGTCTGGCTTCATGCCACTCTCTCCGACAGTTCAGAGCAGCAGGCTGCTGAGCAGCGGCGTTGCAGTGCGTCGACTCCATCACACACCACTCTGGAGACAACCCTAAGAGCTCCTCAGCCGCCAGCGCTTGATCCTCGATCCTCGCAGGTGACTGCTGGCCCCGACGCGGCAAGCCTGATCTTCGAGATTCCGTCCATATTCCTCCATTCCGCTATTCGCTCGGCAGCCCAGTACACGACTTAACACTGCAGCAGAGAAAAGATGGCGTCCAAGGCGACAACGGGCGTGACCTTCCCGCTGGATGAGAAATACTTACCCAAGGTCTCACTTACGCGCCAGGAGATCGACGAGTACCGTCGGTCCGTGCAGGAGATCGTCGCCAAGACGCTGGAGCAGGAGATGGAGTACCGGTACCAGCACAACTGCAAGCTCGATGAGACCAAGTGGAAGTTCGTGAAGGCCAAGAACTGTCTCAAGGTTTACAAGCGTCTGCCGCACACGGTGCGCCACAACGGATCGTCGATCTCGACGAGCGTTAGCTCGCGTTCGCCCAGCAGCAGCATCTCCAGCGGCAGAACGGATTCCACAGCCAGTCTGCCAGCCCCACCGACGAGCCAGCCGGCAGTTCCCATGGTCGTTGCGGTGGGGAAGATCGAGGGCTCACTGGAAGACTCGCTGTATGGCGTCCACCACAAGAACACGGACGAGATGCGCATCACGACGGCCTTCGTAAACAAGCGCCTTCTGGACGCCGCCGTGCTCTACACCATCGACACTGGAACCGACGAGGATCCGTTCCGCTACCTTGGCATCAAGTGGCGCTGTGCGGAGACTCCCGGCGGCAACTTTATCGCGAACCGCGACGTGTGTGCGCTCGAGTACACGGGCACAGGCATCGACTCGCTCGGGTACAAGTACGGCTACCACGTGATCAAGTCCATCGACGCGCCGTGGTTTCCGGAGCTGCCAGACCCGAAGATCGTGCGCGCTCGCATGATGCTGTGCGTCTTGTACCGACAGCTCGAGCCAACGGCTGTCGACACGTACATGAAGGGTGTCTTCAACTTGGGCGGGGAACTCATCGACATGGTCGCCTACGCCACAGCGGCGGACAAGCTGCTGGCGATTGCCAAGACGATCGATTGCGCCGACGCGAAGAAGCTCACGTTGCGCATGATAATGGAGCAGCGTCGCCGACTCAAGTCCTTCCGTCGTCCAGGGTCTCGCGCCATGAGCACAGCCGACGTCGTGTCCGTCGACCGACGACCCACGAGTGCCACAGAGGACGACTATGAAGACAGTGACGAGGCCCAGTTCGGAGCCGATGACGTGTGCTCCGTGTGCCACAAGACCCGCACGGCGCTGTCGAAGATCGGATCCAAGTGGGACCGTTGTCGTATCTGTCTAGGCTCGGCGTGCTCCAAGTGCCACGTGCGTCGTACGGTGTTCGCCCGCCCGAAGCACATCAAGGTGCCGTGCTGCAAGGTGTGCATCATGGCTGCCAAGGAGCTGTCGGTGGATCCGCGAGATCCGTACCCAGTGATCGGCAACATGGTCAACTGAACCTGACGGCCGCAACTGGCGGTGTATTCGTAGTGTGGACATGGGAGAAGGTGTGCAGTAGGAATCTACAATAAATTATTGCGACGACAAATCCTTGGCGCTCATTCATCGGAATCTACGATTCGTCTTTTGATGCGTGTGCTTCGTGCTTACTTAGTAGACAGTTTGAAGAGAAGTGCTGAGGTTAGTGGAAGAGGCGGTGCAACGTGATGGAAATGTGAACTCTGAATGCTCTATTGTCTATTTGGTTTTGGCAGATATCTGTCTACCGATGGACAGAACCAGTCGTTTAAATTAATCGCCGCTTGTTCATGCGAGAGCCGAGTGGCGCGGCTGTGGCTTCTTCATGATTGGCGTGAGACGGATCTTCTCTTTGGAGAAGGTTTCGTACGAAGCCGGGGAACTGCGGCGGCGCTGAGGGGCAAACGCCATAGCTCGCTGGGCCATCTCCCGCGCAAACGTGATGGCGTCCATCGTCTCAACGCGATCCATGCACAAGCTGCAGCACGTGATGGTCTCCGAAGAGGTCGTTGATGAGCCTGGAAGTTGGATTTGGCGACTGCAGTGGCCGCAGACTCGATCGGCACAAATGCCACAGGAGTTTTCCTGGCTTCGAGCGGTGATGGAACTGCGGCGACGACGCCCGCCACTGCAGTGAAGGCATCGCTCCGCTCCCAGGATCGGAGAATCCTGGTCTTGGGTGCTCGCGCAGGTGCTACGGGCACTGGTCCGAGGTGGAGATTCGCACAGCATGGCTTCGCACTCTGCATCCACCTGCTTTTCGCTGCCGCGCTCCGACTCACGCTGCTTCGCGGCGGTCTCACGAAGAGTCCACTCGATCTTCTTGCGCTGGGCGCATTCCACGGCCTTGGCACAGCCCATGATCACGTCCGCCGCGACGGAAACAGTCACATGGCGCGAGAGTCCACCGCGGGGATCCACGAAGCCCTTGCAGAAGACTTCGACACAGTTCTCAGCGGTCTCCACGAAGAGCAGGCAGAACGAGATGTAGCCTCGCACGACGCCGAACTCGATCGGCAACGCGGGGCAACACGACAAGTCGACCGAGTGCATGAGCTGGTAGCCGACGCGCGCGCCGCTTCCGTCTTCGAGGTCTCTAACACCCGACGACTCGATGTAAATGAAATCGCGCGTCCGAGCGAGTGGCGTGAGCTTGAGCGACGGCTTCTTGACAAGCCACTTGAAGCCGAGAAAGGCAAACGGATCCACGTCGTTTGGAGTGTCGATCCGTGTGATCACGCGAGCGTCCGCGACGTCTTTATACAGCGTCGACGACACGAATCGCATGGCGGAAGTGTTGGCGGCCGTGACACCGAGCATGACTTCATCCAGCGAACCTTCCATTGTGCCAGTGCCGATCAGGATCGGCGAACTCGTGAGCGTCGCGGCTGGGCGGGGCACCTTGGAATTGCGGCGTGGCTTGTACACGGAGAGCTCGGATGTGTCGCAGGCGCGTCGCTTGACGAGCTTCCAGGTCGACGGGCGGAGCTGGCGGTTGTACCGGTGCACGTACTCGTGACGCGCCTCCATGGTGGAGTCGACGATGCGCTCGCACGTGGACGCGAATTGCATGGCCTGGTCCGACGTCACCTTCATCGGCGGGAACACGGACGCCGGCAGCGGGAAGCGTATTGTTGTCATTTGGGTCGATAGTGTTTGGAGGCAAATCGTAGAATGGCTCGTCCGTTTAGTGGAGACCGACCACCTCCACTTGCAGCTTGTGATCGTGTCGATTACAGCAGATTGGAGTGGAGTGGTAATGGCCGCTGTCGCTCTGGAAGGTGCTCACCAAATGTCTCGCGTCCGCCTCTCTATGATGGCATTGAAAAACGTCACTGGATCTCCCCCGCAACCACATGTGACTGGTATCGTTTATGAGAGGTTGAAATCGGGAAGAAGTGCAGGCTGCGGACAGGCCACGCCGCGTGGGTATCTATTTATAAAGGTCTATTGACTGTGAGTCACGCTGGGAGCCCGCCACAAACAGCTCGGCCAGTTGGGTTCATTCCCGTTTGGCAGATGGAGCAGAGACTTTGTGGGCGTCGTGGGGTCTCAGCGACTTGCCTTTCGTGTCACTGGACAGCCTTTCGCTCAACGGGGCCGTTCCCATCAGGACTTGGCTTGCTTGTCTACGGTTTGATAGAGATGGCTGCTACTGAATCGGCCATCGTCTCACGGTGGGAATTCTGGGCGTGGACAGCCTGTATCTAGTGGGAGCGTGTCGATCAACGTGGTCAATCGAGGAGGGTGTATGAACATACGCATTTTGGGTGCTCACCAAAGAGTTTTTTAGTTCTCACCAAAGAGACCTGCCAGAATGGATCAATCGGACCATGAACGATTATGCGTTCCATTGTTATTGAAAGGGGGAACGGCGGCTTCAAGACCACAAGTCGTTGGGTTCACCACGGTGAGCGAGCGTGTTTGGAGGCTGAAGTTTTGATCCGGATACTATGTAGTATCGTATTCAGCGCGACTCAGGACTCCTGAGTTAGGAGCCTGTGCAGTCGGTCCGCACGGCCACATCTTTACGAAGCGGCACCGGAAGTATTCCGCCTACCACATGCGGTTTCAGGCACCTGTGATCTTGCAGTTAAAGTTCATCAGACAGACAGCCAACCGCTGCAGCAGACGCTTCTATTCTAATTGTAAGTCGCGTTTGTCTCGAGCATCATGTTGTGGCTAGCCTGGGTGAGCTCGTGGGCGCGCTTAGCGGCTTGCTGGAGCTCGAGCATTTTCGCAAACAGAGCCTGCTGTTCCGCCACGACACCGCTGATATCCTCAGCGACAGCGTCGCCGCTGCTAGCCTGGATGCTGAGACGCTGCTGCGTTTGTGCCTCTTGGTACGATTCTTCGTGGAGCACCAGACCGTCGCTGGCGCCTCTGGCTCTATCCGTCACCTCCAGAGCACGAACCTGCTCAATGAGCTCCTGCTGCAGTTGCTGGTACTCGACCTCTCCGTACCCAACACCTGAATGGTCACTGTAAGTCGAGGCCTCGTCCATACTCTGTGAGCTGCTCTGCTCTTGGCGCAGCATCAGCGTCCCAAAGTCCTGGCGACGGTTCGAGAGAGTGTCAAACACAGTGGAAGCTGTCGAGTTGGCGTGGGCACGGTCTCCGATCTGCATCTCGCGGGAGATGACGTACTTCTCGTCTGCCGGGTCCACGATCAGCGTCTTGGCGTGGGCGATGCACTTCTGGCAAACGGAGACCTTGGCTTGGACGCGCTGACGCCCCACGAGGATGTTCTTCTTCACGCGGCAGTTCTTGCACATGACGGCATCGCACACGCGGCACACTCGCATGCGACGCGACGAGAGCGGGTTGGAGCTTCGCTGCTTCGAGCAGATCGAGCACTTGGATCCTGACGCCATCGATTTCTCGGTCGTCGGCGGCAGACCCGATGCGATCTTCTTTTCCAAGTTTTCGAGTGCGAGGATCGTGAGCTTCTTCGCCTCCGCCGACTTCATGTACCGGAACACTCCGTTGAACATCTGCGTCGACCCGATGATCGTCATCGGGTCAATTAGGTCTCCAAGACAGTCGAAGTAGCCCTGCGAGTGGACGTCGATCATACCGCGGCCAGCGTCGCGGTAGATAAACGTGTACCACATCGTGCCACGGATCACCTCCGGGAACACTGGGCAGTGAGGAAGCTCCACGGTAAACAGCGTGTGGTATCCGTATCGACGGCCGTTCGCGTCCTTCGCAATACCCATCGACTCGAGCAGAATCCAGTCGCGGTCCGGCATCAAAGCTGGCATCGGGAACGGCGTGAGGATCCACTTGATGCCCAGGTAGCGATACGGGTCCGATGGAGTCCCCTGCTCCATGTTGCTGAGCACGATGCCGTCGCCGAAGTCCACTTCCACCAGCTCGGCGGTCATGCGGAGCTCCTCGTCGGTCTGGTCGTAGGCGCCGTAGAGCACATCCTCAATGGATCCCTCGACACGGCCGACGCCGATCATACTGGGCTTGCCGTCGTTTTCGTACAGCCCCGCATCTCGTCGACGGTAGAGCTGGAACGAGTGCTGCGAGCGCACAGGCTTCCACTTCTTCGGGTCCACCTGCTTCTGGCTCAGGATGAACGCTCGCTCGTCCAGCAGCCCTCGTTGGACTTGGTTGTGGCAGAACTCGCGGTAGTAGTGCTCCTGCTCCTTGGTGAACTGAATGTCGCCAAAATAGCCGCGCGGCAGTGGGAACTTGGGCTTCTTGCTTTCCTTCGACGCCATCTTTCCTTGTGGATTGCTTGCGTCAGTGGAGACTGCGGACTGAGAGTCTCGGGTGGAAATGTCTCCTGCCGTGTGGAGTTGCAGGCTTGATGGCTGCCCGATTCGGTGGCGGCATGATCACAGGAGCGACACATGATGCCCACGAAACAGCCAGACGGCCACTGGCCATGGCAACTGTGCGGGTGCAACTTGGGTTGTGCATGGAGCAGCCTGTGGGTACAGTATGAGGCAACGATTGCTTCTTGGAAATCTCGACCAGATGACAAAGGTCCCAAAACCTCTCCAAAATGATATATCACAATTTATACCGGATATCACTTCTCACAACTTTATTAAACAGTTAATCCGTAGTTGATGTCCAATTAATTGCAATTTATCGAATTCCAAGGTTTCGTCTGAAGCCACGTGGTCACCACAGCACCAGGGCGCATCAGATCGACTGTGACCGCGGTTCTCTCTCGCCTCATCCCAGTGACGCAACGCATGTGAAGGTGTGTCGTGCATCACTTCAAGCTAACTACAGGAGTTCAGTGCAGTGGATTTCCTGCAGGAAAGCAGCTCATTGATGCGTTGGGGTTGTCATAATAATTAAAACGTTGATTCCGAACGCAGTCATCGCCTCCGTCCACCCACAATATCATGGTCTCCGTACTCTTAGTTGATCATGTTGCCGATGACTGGGTACGGATCCCGTGGGTCCACAGACAGATCCTTCGCGGCCATCACGCACGCCTTACAGCACGGCACCTTGATGTGCTTCGGCCGGGCGAACACTGTACGACGCACGTGGCACTTGGAGCATGCCGAGCCCCGGCAAATGCGGCAGCGGTCCCACTTGGATCCGATCTTCGACAGTGCTGAGCGAGTTTTGTGGCACACAGAGCACACGTCGTCGGGTCCGAACTCGGCCTCGTCACTGTCGTCATAGTCGTCCTCAGTGGCACTCGTGGGCCGTCGGTCGACGGAGACGACGTCGCCAGCGCTCATCGCTCGCGATCCTGGGCGACGGAATGTCTTGAGTCGGCGTCGCTGCTCCATGATCATGCGCAGCGTGAGCTTCTTGGCGTCGGCGCAGTCCACAGTCTTGGCAATCGCCAACAGCTTGTCTGCGGCTGTGTTATACGCAACCATGTCAATGAGGTCACCGCCGAGATTGAAGACGCCCTTCATGTACGTGTCGACGGACGTCGGTTCGAGTTGTCGGTACAACACACACAGCATCATGCGAGCGCGCACGATCTTCGGGTCTGGCAGCTCCGGAAACCACGGCGCGTCGATGGACTTGATCACTTGGAAGCCGTACCTGTATCCAAGCGGATCCACGCCCGTGCCCGTGTACTCTAGCGCACACGTGTCGCGGTTCGCAACGAAATTGCCGCCTGGCGTCTCAGCGCAGCGCCACTTGACGCCCAAGAAGCGGAACGGGTCCTCGTCCGTGCCCTTGTCGATGGTGTGGAGCACGGCGGCGTCCAGGAGCCGTTTGTTGAGGTAAGACGTCATGATGCGCATCTCTTCGGTGGTCTTCACGTGGAGTCCGTACAGCGCATCCTCCATGGAGCCTTCGATCTTCCCCACCGCAACGACCATGGGGACCGCTGGCTGGTGGGACGGTGGTGTTGGCACATTGGCTGTCGAGTGTGGACGCCCACTGGAGTCACTGCTGCTGCTGGGCGAGTGCGAGCTGACGCTCGTAGAAGAGACCAACCCGGTGTGGCGCACCGTGTGTGGAAGACGCTTGTAGACCTTGAGACAGTTCTTGGCCTTGACGAACTTCCACTTCGTCTCGTCCAGCCTGCACTTGTGCTGATACCGATACTCCATCTCCTGCTCCAGCGTCTTGGCTACGACCTCCTGCACGGACCGGCGATACTCGGCAATCTCCTGGCGCGTGAGAGCGACCTTGGGTAAGTACTTTTCATCCAGCGGGAACGTCACGCTGGACGCCATCGTTGCTGCTGGTGTGGCGGCGCGAGCGAAAAGAGAAATGCGTCCACGTGAACGGATGTCGGCGACGCCGTGGGTTCGATCTGCGGGCTCCGGGCCCGGCCGGCTTCGAAAACAGACTGTGACTCGGGCGTGGGTGTGGTGGTCACCACAAAAGGCCTTAGGGCCAGGGCCTCTGGATATCTCACCGCAGGATGGTGTCGCTGGGTGAATTGACGCACACAAACGGCGCCACGTCCGCCAGTCTGAACTGTGCGACTCATTCCAGTAGCTCCACATGGCATTTGATTTCAAAAGAAGGTGAGACAGGGATGACTGCTCCAAACGCCGATGAATTTGTTAATACCTTAAAATGACAAAACATCCACAATGGAAGAGATGATCTACCTTGTTTTGGTACATTATACGCAAAATGAATCAGAGACTGGACTCTTCCATGAGCCGCTTCAAGAGTTCGGAGTGTCGAATGGCAGACGCTTCTCATAAATCCATCCACAGATCATTCTCGTACATGACCAGCAATGTGGCATTGTTGAGCCGGAATATTCAAAGAGGACGACACGCTGTCAGGTGTTGAACGTTTATTTCGATGGATTGACGACGCATTTGCGATGCATCACTGTCTCCTCTACTCACTGGCCCGCCTTATTTTCCACCATCGCCACGCGGCTCGCCTCTGTGAGATCGTGAGCCCGCTTCGCCGACATCTGCAGCTCCATCATCCTCTGCATCAACGCTTGATGTGTCGCCGAGTCCTCAGGCTGCTCGCCTACCGACTGTGTTCGTGGTGCCGAGTTGGAAGCCGCCTCAGTGGGAGGGTTCGACGGCCTCCGGTCGCTCGGTGGCTGCTCTTGGAGCAGCACGGTCCCGCGGCTCTGGACCCGAGCCGTGCGGTTGGCCTCGACTAACTGCGGGCTCCTTTCGTACGAGACTGGCGCTGTGTCTTCGGCGTCGTAGCTTAGCCCGGCTGGCCGCCCCTGGGCCCGAGGCATCAGCGAGTTGTAGTACTGCTGGCGGCTGGTTGTGGTGTGGAAGACTGACGACGCATTGGAGTTGCCGTGGCCACGCTCGTTCATCTGCATCTCACGCGAGATGACGTACTTCTCATCAGCGGGGTTCACAATCAGTGTCTTGGCGTGGGCGATGCACTTCTGGCAAACGGAGACCTTGGCTTGGACGCGCTGACGCCCGACGAGGATGTTCTTCTTCACGCGGCAGTTCATACACACCACTGCGTCACACACACGGCAGATGCGCATGCGGCGCGACGAGAACGGCATGGAACTACGGTGTTTCGTGCAGATGGAGCAGGTCGCAGTCGGTGGAATCGTGGACTTGTCCGTGGTCGGCGGCAGCCCCATGCTGACGTGGCGTTCCAGGTTCTCAAGGGCGAGGATCGTGAGCTTCTTCGCCTCCGCCGACTTCATGTACCGGAACACTCCGTTGAACATCTGCGTCGACCCGATGATCGTGAGTGGATCCATCAACTCACCGAGGCAGTCGAAGTAGCCCTGTGAGTGCACATCAATCATGCCACGACCAGCGTCGCGGTAGATAAACGTGTACCACATCGTGCCACGGATCACCTCCGGGAACACCGGACACTGAGGCAGATCCACGGTAAACAGCGTGTGGTATCCGTACCGACGGCCGTTCGCATCCTTCGTGATACCCATCGACTCGAGCAGGATCCAGTCGCGGTCCGGCATCAAAGCCGGCATCGGGAACGGCGTGAGGATCCACTTAAGACCCAAGTACCGGTACGGGTCGGATGGCGAGCCTTGTTCCATGTTGCTGAGCACGATGCCATCTCCGAAATCCACTTCCACCAGCTCGGCGGTCATGCGGAGCTCTTCGTCGGTCTGGTCGTAGGCGCCGTAGATGACGTCCTCGATGGATCCTTCGACGCGACCGATCCCAATCATGCTGGGCTTGCCATCCTTTTCGTACAGCCCAGCATCGCGACGGCGAAAGAGCTGGAATGTGTGCTGCGAGCGCACGGGCTTCCACTTGTTCAAGTCGACTTGGCGGTCGCATTGCTCGAAGACTCGCTCGTCCTGCAGCCCTCGCTGCACTTGCTTGCGGCAGAACTCACGGTAGTACTGCTCCTGTTCCTTGGAGAACTCGACGTTGCCGAAGTAGCCGCGCGGCAGTGGGAACTTGGGCTTCTTGCCTTCGCGCATGACTGTCTTGGCCTTCGCCTTGTGAGCCCTGGGCTGTCTTGTAAAATGGCCGTGGGCCTCGAGGGTCCATGCGACCAGGTCTGTTGTTGACGCACACGTCTCCTCCTCTCAGCTGTCGTCATGCACGAGCTGGTGCGTGTTGCTGAAGATGAGCACGTCCGTCTTGCGCGAAGTTGGAAATGATCAACTGGAAGTCTTCACCAAAACGAAGGTGTCAGGAACAGAACTCTAAACTCGATTCAACACAGCTATCTACCTTACTAAATTGTAGAGTATTTCATCGCTGATTATCCCTCAAAACCGTGATCGCCTTTAGAGGGTATTAGTTCCAATGAGCCATCCAAAGATAAATCAGTATTTCTCAACTTTCGCGGGAAAACCTGGTCAGCTCATCGCGGTCTGTTGTCCCGAAGGCCGTCCCGATCTTTCTGGCAGTTTGGCAATCGTCCGTCTGGATGTCATCCGCAGTTGCGCCTCTGCGTCCGGTCTGGACGCGTGTATCTTCTTTGGTGGGATTCCCGCTGGGAAACATGGCCAGAGCTTCGAGCACCTGTGCGATCGAGAGCGAAGTGAAGGAGTGAAGTCCGACTCTGACTCGATCGCCATTGATATTGGTACTTTGGGCTCTCCATTTGCGAGGGGAGGGCCCAAGGTATCCATAGGATCTCGTATTGATGAGAATTCCACGGTTGACGAGACTCGACCGTGGGAGCGGGGATCTTGCGTTTGTGGATTCAGTAGAAAACGGGTCGAAGGGCTCTGGCGCTTTCTATAATGAATACGATACCTGTGACGAGCGTCTTGAAGCTTGAGTGCCAATGGATACACTGGGAGAGTCCTCAGGACCTGTGCGGCGGAGCCCGCCACTCGCGGGCACGAGGCTGCAGTATATGCTGAATGTGCTGCCTGCATTTGCACTAGTGTGCGTCACAATGCATGAGTTTCCACGAGCTACGGCTGTACGTCACGCATCTACGTGTGTAGTCCAGCAGGTTGTCGTCGTTTTCGGCACGTCCATCGCCTGTGAGACGCTCCTGATGGCGACCGAGACTCGCTGGTTGAGTAGCTGGACTTCGTGAGATCCAGTGGGACAAGTACCGTCAGGGGCATTTGCAGCTCCCTACAGTCCTGTTTTGATGCCCGACATTCCAGAACTTCCCCATTCACAGTCAAACGGATTGAGCCGACTCGTCCACTGTTGCCAGACGATAAGCAGTATGCAAACTAGATATTGATGTTTGTTAGAAGACACTAGCATCCAGCGCCATGGATGAACACCACGGAGCAACGAGCTTACGGTTTCTACTGTAAACGCATTATCCGCTTGTCTTGGTCGTCTTGTTCGAACGCACCGAAAACTCCATCGCATCGAAACGAGTTCAACTGATATAAAATTGTAATTTCAGATAGGAACTAACCGATAACGTGTCTACAAATGTATTTTAATATTTTGGTAGCTAATCTTTGAGAGCATCTCCATCAGTAGGGTATCGCAAAATTTGGCCACCGTTATCTTTCAAACGTGTACATGTTATTAGAGGTAGGCTAGTACCGTGGATGGCTATAATTTCATAGAAAAGCCGCCGTAGTGTAAAACCCGCTAGATTTGGCGGGGTTTACCCTCCAGGGCCCATTTTATGTCCATTATTGCTGCCGCAGCAGTGAGTGCTGTCGCAAGGTTCCACACGTTCCTGTCGCAGTTTGTCTGAGTCTTCGTGTTTTACGGATATGAGTATAGCTTTTGTCCTACTGGTGGAGATGCTCTCTGAGGCAAGGTGGGGTTTTGTAGTTAGGAACGGCTGCCATCTTCAAAGATCTGTTGAATCCCTAAGTATGGATGTGAGATCCAATATCTCATCAAACTGGATTCATTATCATAATGTCTGATTTAGTCACAATACTCAGCTATGTGTACTCAGCCTCACTATAGTGTGGTCCTCACAGCCACTTGATGTCTCAAGTGGGCGGACGCGGGGCGGCGTTGCGACGTCGTTCTTCGATCAAAATGCGTGAAACCGTCGTGGTCCCGATGCAAAGACACTCGGGGACAAGGCGCACTCTTCGCTTCCTCGGTGGGATGAATCCTTGGCTCTTCAGCTTGACGAAAAAGTCACGGGTGCTAAGAACCCAGGCTCTCTGCTCCGGCGTAAGTTTCATCATTGGCAAAATAGAGAATGAGGATGCCGGCTCCGTGCGGTTGATTATGAAGAGCAAATCCGCACGTTTGTAATGGTATGTTTGGTTGGCTGTGAATCGTCCTAGTTGCTGAGTATTGTGCGTTTGAGTGACTTACACCAATACTCTAGATAAGTGATCAATTCTCCAATTTTATAAAATATTTAGCTGAATTTTACGATAAGAGGTTCTTTTGTATCTTTTGTAGAGGTCCCATAACTCTACCAAATCGATGCGTCATGCAACGTGAAAAGAGAGCATCGTCCGACATCAACCGCAGCAGATATCTATTGGCTGGATTTAAGCAATTCGACGCGAAAGGCGACGAATGTAAGCACCAACAAAAATTGAAATGGTAGAGATTGGCGTATTTCACAGTTCGCTAATATTGTTTTGGGTAGATTTGTCACATTTAATAGTTTAACTACCGGCTCAAAACGAATTTAGTTGTACTCGTGGTCAGCGTCTTGGTTGCTGTCCTCCGTTTCGGAGTCAGCATCCTCACGTAGGAGTCGTTCGAGGTCCGAGTAGCGTGCCAAGTCTTCGTCCTTGATGTTCTTCGCGTTGAAGAAAATGTGCACGACCTTCTCGACTCGATCAGGAGTCAGTCGGTTGCGAAGCTTCGAATGGATGTACGCGTGAGTTGAGAAGTTGCGCTCGGCAGCAGCTCTTGATGTCGCGATACGAAACACGTGATCGGCGATAGCTTGAAGAAGAGGGAACTGTGAGAGGCCACACCAGAAGTCGAAGACCGCTGTCGTCTTCTTGATGACG
>JAADXN010000682.1:0-17622 GCA_023337875.1 Pythium apleroticum | reverse complement strand
TATCACCTTACCCCCCCCCCCCCCAACCGAGACTTTACCTTTCCTGCGTCTTTTCGGGTACAGTACAAGTTCAACGGTGCGCAATGGTTGCACTACGTAGCCTATAGTCCAGCTCGCGTTGAGATTCGCCCGCACTGTTGAGCCTGGCTCACAAGAGCTGGAACTGCTCTCAGCGTCAATGAGTAACCACGGTCGGTTACGCGCACTATTCCCTGCGTAACCAATCAGAATTGTAATTTACGCTCACTGTAACTTACGGTCTGAATTAAATTTACCGTGGATTTTTGGATGGGTATGTTTCGGTCAGGAAAACAACGCAAACCTCCGTTATCCAATCTCATCTATCACTTCTATCGTATACTACAGGTGACTTTGGACAGTACTGCGCATATCTCCCAAAGTACGACCTTGAGACGACGACACTTTCTTCTTGTCATCCAACCCGGCAACTCAGACGGCGTCCACTCGACGAAAATGGCGCAGGAGGTGCCGAGTCTGTTCCGTGATAGCGATGCGTCCAGCGACTCTGCCGAGCCGAGTGCGCGCCCATCGCATAGTGCAGATCGTGACGCGTCCGACGCTGCCAAGGAGGCGCGCGTTCTATCGCAATTGCTGTTGTTATTCAGCGTCAAGCGCCAGCATTCGGCGGTCGCCGCCATGTTTCCCGGCCACTTGGAGAGCGCCGCAGACGACGCCAACGAAGTCCACGCCTCCGCGGCGCACAGCTTCGGTGTGTCGCTGAGCGTCCCGCCTACGCAGCCGTCCGTGGCGTCCGGCGCGGCCTCGGCGTCCGTGCTGGACGCGCATTTGCATCCGGCGACGGACGCGGCCATCGCGTCGTCGCTGCTTCGCTCCAAGCCCAGCGAGAGAGAACTCATCCAGCAGTTCCTGCTGCTGGGTGAGGCGTCTCGTAACAAGGTCGCGCAGTCGCTGTTCGTGATCCCGCCCAGTCTGCTGAACGATTTCGCCGACATTCTCCAGTTCTTTCTGCGCGTGCTGCTCGAAGCCCACAGCGACTCACGCCAGCACCACTACGAGAGCCCAAGTCTACACGAACACAACCACGAAGACCTCGAGGAAGATGGTGCCGTGGCTATGCCCGTGAAGAGCTGCTCCTGGGCGCAGAACGGAGCCTTTGGCTGTGTGGAATACACGCAGGACGAGGCTTCTGCAAGCGGTGGAGGCGGTGGGACGACGGCCACGGCCGTCTTCACGCTGCCACCAGGACTGCAGACGTGTCTTGTGGAAACTTACGGCTCCGTGCAGCGTTCCAAGTGCGAGGAAGTGTGGCACGGCGACCACATGGCCTACCGCTGCCGCACGTGCGGCCTGTCCGACTCGAGCTGCATGTGTCTCGCCTGTTTCGACCCGGATGACCACGTCGGCCACGACTATCGCGTCTATCGGTGCTCTTCGGGTGGCTGCTGCGACTGTGGAGACCCGTTGGCGTGGAAATCCGGAGGATTTTGCAAGAAGCATCGGCCGCAGACCGACGCCGACAGCGCTCCAGTTGCAGTGATGGGTACACTGGAGCACAGCGTCGTCCACACGCTCGTGCGCCGCGTCGTCACGTTCTGTGTGCACGTGCTGCGCGACGTGTACGCATTCTGTCTTCTCCCGAGCGGCTCGTCGTCGTCCGACAGCTCCCAGCTCAACCGATCCCTGCCCAAGACCGGGCGACGACGAATCAGCTTCGCGTCCATCATGCAAGTGCGGCTCGATCGTCTCCAGCAATGTCTCGCGTGGCTGCAGGCGCTCGCGATGAGCTGCGTGCCGTATCGCCAGATCGTGATCGAGGTCTTCATGGAGTCTCTCCCCGCTGATTTCCTCTCGCTGGAATCCAGCCAAGGCGACGATGGAGCATCCGCTACGCAGTCCCGTCCGCTTGTTGTGCTGGATGTGTTTCTGAAGGCCGGTGTGCTGCTACCCGTGGAGATGTGCGATACCCTGGGCGTGCTCTACCTGAAGCTGCTTTTCGACCAGACGTTCAAGCAAACGTACACCTGCCACTTCGTTGACTGGTACCCGTACTTCATCGAGTTGTACCTGGCCTCAAGCGAAGAAAGCAATGAAGACGGCATGCGCAACCTGTCGCGATTCATCGATCGACTCTTCTGCCAGCTCTTCCACAGCACTGCACAACTTCAAGAACTCGAGCGAGCATCCAAGCTGAGGGATGTCCAGCTAGGTTTGGCGCCGTCCTCCGCTCCTGTCGTCGATCGACTGTTGAGTCTCCTGCTCGAGAAGCTGATCGGGCTGTTCAAAAGTGCCCTTCGAGTCGAAACCGTGAATGTTCGAAAGAGCGAGTCGTCGCAGTCCCTCGAACCGATTCAAGTGGTGGATTGTGGTCGCAACGTGTTCAAGAAGCGAGTCTACGCGAGATTATGCTCCGACATTCGCACGCTGCTCGTGCATCCTCTTGTGGCAGGACAAGCGATCTTGGGTTCGTTTGACGACGTTGAGGGCCGCATGCGCTTGAAAGAAGGCAATTCTGTGTTCTCTCTGCTGATTGAAGCGTACGAGTGTCTCCAGCAAATGGATTTGCAACAGCGCCACGTGCAACACCACATCGAGTTCGAGTCGCAGAATTGGACGTTCGCCTTCGTCGTCGACTATGAAATGAACCTCATGCTCGGTTCGTTTTTGGCTGGGTTGCCGTACTGTTTCGCCGATGGTGAGGAGGTGGAAGCTCCCAAATCAGACAAGTGGGCGGTGGCGTCTGCGTTGGTTCAGCCTCTTCGCAACGCGTTGATGAAATGGTCGAAGACAACGGTTGGCACAACATGGACCGGGACACAAGGCGAGGACGATGGCGCGGAAGAGCAGCAACTTCAGGCGATGGCGCAGTACTACGAAGCAAACCCAAATCCGACTGCGCCGATGAAGAAACGCAGCTTCCACTTGCCTCTTCATCACATGTTCGCTGCGCTATTCCAAGGAGTCTGCGCGATCGTGAACCCACGATCGATCAGTGATTGGACACGCCTCCTCTTCGACGTCGACAATTCAAACTGTGGTCTACGCCGTGATGAATTGGTGTTCTTGTACCACGTTGTCGACCATCCGCTCCGCGTCTCGATGTTTGCGCGTGAAATCAAGGCCGGGTTGTGGGTCCGCAACGGCAACGTGATGTGGCAGCAACTCGTCCACTACTACGCCAAGCACTGGCGTTTCTTCGGTGTTCATGGTGATTTGTTCGTGTCCCAGCTCAGTGCTCTGATGCTCTCGCGAGGCAGCGTGACGCGGATGGTTCTGCACCAGGAGCTGTCATCGTTCAAGAGTGCACTGGTTCATGACGAGGCGGTGCCCACTCCACGGCATGAAGTCGAGCTGCTCGAGGAGACGCTACGTTTCATCACTCAACTCGTGGTGGCTCCGCTGCCGCAGTTCCCAAGCGATTCATCGTCTATAACGTTGGAGGAGTCTGCGACGTGGCGCTTGAGGCGTGAGATGATGCACTGGCTCACTCTCGGTCCATTCAGCCGAAGCGAGGTCATCGCGCATGTGGATATGAAGCTCGTGGAACAAGTTCGGCAAATGCCTCGCCACGAATGGTATTTATTGGAGGAAGAGGAAATCGTCGGCTTCGTCCTCGAGTCGGTTGGAGAATACGACGATCCATGCGCGAGCCCACCGGGAAGTGCGATGGGTGGAGACGTCGCCGCTGCACTTGGCTACGGTATGAAGATGAGCGGGTCGTGGCGGCTGAAGCGGGAGCTGTGGCGCGAAATCTCACTGCTTTTCGAGTGCTTCAGCCCCTCGGAAGCACAGCTCTGTGAGCAGAATCTGAGGAAAGAGCTCATGCGACAGCGAGTTCGGCTGGAGGATTCATGCACGCTACCAGTTCCTGAGAAATCCGGCAGCAACGATGAACATTTGGCGTCAGCGCGGGCACTTGCATCACAAATCCTGAATTCGTCGAGCCTGATCTCCATTATCGTGGCGATCATCAGCAACTGGAGTAACGAAGACAGTAGGACTGCACTCAAGAATGGTGATCGACAGTCGACGAGCGAGAGTCTTCTGGTGACGGCGCTCCACTGCCTGTCTGTTGCGGTTCGCCTGCTCGAAGAAGAAACCGAAGCAGCAGGCGACTGTGAGCTCAGTGTTGAGGACCGACTGTTCGCGTTCGATGAAGTGAACGTACTTCACAAGTACTGGGCGTGTTTCAAGCAGTATCCCGGATTCTTCGCCAAGTTGTGTGCTCCGATCGACAGTAGCGACGACAAGAGCCTGCTTTCGCTTCTTTCCGGGCTGGATTCGTCAACGGTACTGTCACCAGATACGAAGGCACTTGCAAAAAGTATCGTTGAGGAAGCTGTCAAGAAATCCGAAGACTGTCAGAAGCACGTGGAGGCGAAGCGATTTCTCACTGAGGAGTCGTCCAGGCCAGATGGAGGAAACGAGCGAACCTCTGGGACCCAAGATAAGCAGCAACTTGCGAAGGAAATGATGCGCCGACGTCAGCAAGAGATCATGGAGAAGATGCGATCGCAGCAGCTGAAGTTTCTGTCGGCGCAATCAGGATCAAGTGTTGATGACAAGGAGGCAGAACCTTCGGTCTTGAGTCGTACGTTGGGAACTGACGGTGTTGACGACACGATCGATGACTTCGATGACGATGGTGACGATGACGAAGCGTGTCTGAGCACCGAGTACGAAGATGAAGACGAAGAAGAGGACGATGAGTGGGGATTTCCTACCGGCCACATCAAGTTGGAGCTGTACATGAGCCATTTTTCGACAGCAATTTCGCTGATCAGCGAGCGCGAGAAACGCTCCAAGCAGCGCTCGCAGCGCCGCTTGCGTCGACGAACGAGAAGCAAAGTGCGTGCCGACTCGATCAGCAGTGTAGGCGGCGAGAGCGCGGGCAGTCCATCCTCGACAGCGAAGTCCGATCCAGACGACGGAGTTGCAGAAGAAGAAGAATGCGCTTTGTGTCGACTACCCTGCGAGTCCCATGGTGGCGAAGACTCGACTTTCGGCTACGTGGCGATGATCCAGCCGACAGGGCTACCCCAAAAGATGGGCATTTCTGCAGAAGCGACGCAACTGCCACCAGTGCCGTGGACATCAGTGACCCACGACACAGCTCAAGGCGTCGTGCAGAGTGGAGACCCTCTCATCTGGAGTTGTGGTCACGTTGTTCATCACTCGTGTATCAAGGCGTACATCGACTCGTTGTGGAAACAGCAGCGGAACAATCGGAACCCACTCGAGGCTCTCCACCACGGCGACGATAGGCTGCTGAGCGAGCGCGAGTTGGAGTTTTTGTGTCCGGTGTGTCGACGACTCTCGAATTGTTTGTTGCCTGACGTGACGGCGCTCCTGCGACCTCGCAAGGACGGCCCCAGCAGTTCATTCTCGCTCCTCAACACGCGCGATCCTGACGACGGCGAGTTGACTGTTGCCCAGACTTCTTTCAACCAGTGGCTCGCATCTGGGATGGAGACACAGTTTCTGCCGTCTTTAACGAGACTGATCAAGCGTCGAAACAGCTCGATCGCGAGCGACGGAGAAGAAGCTCCCGCATCTGCTGCTGCGGTTGGGAAGCGAGTGGCGCAGTTTTGTAAGCAGCTCAAGCACCGCACGGTCCGTGCTGCTCTTCAACTGCCGCTTCTACTTGCTGGAGGCGTTAACGATGAGCTCGTGGCTGACGCGGAGCTTCGCCACATCACCGAGATGTGGAGTTTGCAGTTCACGAATTGGCAGTTGCTTCTTCGGAGCCTCGAGGTCGAGATCGACGTGACGCTGTACGAGCGTGGTTTGAGCGGTGCTGTTGGCGCTGCGGGTTCGCTGCCTGAGCGCGCGCGACTTCAGTCGCTTCGTCTGTTGTCGGAGGCCAGTGTAGCGGCGGTGGCGAGTCAGGCATCTGATCACGACGACGATGATGGCCCCGAACGCCGCTACGGAGCGAACATCGACCTCGACGAGCACGTTTCTGCAACCAGTGAAGTTCTCTTTGGTCGTCGCGTGCTGTTTGCTGAAGATGATGATGGTGATGACGACGCCGCAGAGAACGCTGAGTACAGGCACGATGCATCGACGCCACTGCTGTTGCATCCGCATTTGTTTTCAGTGTTCAGCGAGCGACTGGCTTCTCGTCTCGCGTCGACGGCTATTCGGTTCTCGAACACATCGACTGACTACAGGTACACGGAAGAGCTTCTCAGCGACGCGTTCTTCACGGCGCGAACTGTGGTGACGGCTCAGGTGCTACAGGCATTATGCTCCGCCGTCGTCTCCCTACCGCCCCTGTCACCAGAAGCGACTGTGGTGCCTCAGTCTCCGACGTCCCCTCGAAAAGTCCGTGGGCCTCGTGAGATCTCCGACTTCAACGACGTCGAGATGCTGAGCGATGCGCTGGAGTGGTCACGTCAGCTCATGGTTCGTTGCCGTCTCGTTGGTGTGAAGGCTGCATCCCGATGGGACATGCTCGCAGTTGAAGATCACGTCGTCAACCACGTGCTTCCACTGCTACGACGTATCGTGATGAAGATTCAAGCAAGCTTGCCTCGAGTTTTGGACGAAGAAGATGACCCATGTGCGCTTTGCGACGAGCTCTACCAGCAACAGCAGCATATTTCTGCAGGCAACAAATCGCGGCAGGAGCTTGGAGCTCTTCTTCGGAAGCTCCACTTGCCGCCACTTCGTCTGTTTTTCCGGCAGTTCGTATTTTCGCCGCAACAGCGTGAGCTGTGCCAGTTGTGGGCGGCGCAGGTGGAGTCGAAGGCCGCTGTGATGCGACGCCGAGACCAAGCCAGTTGCTCGGCTCTAACGAGGACTCTCACTTCCTCGGGTCTGCAGCAGAGCCGCCTGTTCATCGATCTACCCAAGGTCTACATGGATCTCTTCATCAAGTACAACGACAAGCCCCAAGGTGTGTGCCAGCGCTGCCACCAGGTGCCGCAGCACCCAGCGATCTGCCTTTTCTGCGGGGATGTGCTGTGCTGCTTCTCTGCGTGTTGCGAGGCGTCGTCAACTGCTAGCGCCGGTACAGGTGGCTCAAGTGGCCGCATTGGTGAGTGCACACAGCACGCACAGACGTGCGGCCTCGGCACGGGCGCGTTCCTGCTGCTGCGGGCATGTACGGTAATTTTGTTTTTGGGCAACGAGCGTCGCTGCGTTTGGGGCAGTTTGTACGTGGACAAGAACGGCGAGGAAGACCCCTACTTAAGGCGAGGCAAGACGCTGCTACTGGCGGCAAACCGACTGCGCGCGCTCGAGACTCTGCTGGTATCGCACGGCTTCACGCAGAACACGGCGATCCTGGCCAACACGTCACGACGCGACGGCAGACGGTATTAGTGCGACCCCCATTTTGTAGAACATACTGACACCAAATGTACAAACAGGTTTACGAGTGTATCTGCTGCCTAGTCAAACTCCGCCAGCTCCGACCAGCGCACTTCGGTGGCTTTCTTCACGCGATGGTGGCTGGCGGATGTGGTGTCTGTGTGTTTCGTTGTAGCCGCCGATGTGCTTCCGTGAATGATCGCGTCGGTTGTCGGAGGTCGCTGGCGATTGGAGGAGCGCGGGATGCCGTACATTTGCTGGAGCTTCTCGTCGATGCGGTCCATGTAGTCGTGGACGGCGGTGTTGACCTTGTCGATCTCCAGGCCACGGCGTGTCGTGTGGGACGTCTCGCTGTCTTCAGTGTCACCGTGGGCGTGTTGTCGCTTTGGACTCGCTCGTGAGCCGACACCTCCGTCTTCGAACACCCCCGAGATGTCGAGATGCTGCCACTCGCTCCGGAAGTTGTCCTCTCGCGGTCTTCCTCTCGCTGGTGCTCTGGCGATCTCCTCGTTGTCCGAAGTCCCGCTCGGGTCTTCCGTCTCCATATCGTGCGTTACCAAGGGCGTCGCCGTTCGTATTTGGGCGATGCGATCCGTCAGCTCCTGGAGGTGGCGATCATATGACGACGTCGACGATGATGGTGACGGGTCCGCTCTCTCTACCGTTGTCGATCGCATGCCGCGATGCTCCTCCTGCTCCTCGTCGTCTTCGTCAAAGCTCACGCCGACGGCCCTCACTTTGGCCTTGGATACCTCCGCCTCGAGCGTCTCTTTCTGCCGCCGCAGATGCTCCATCATCGTCTGCAGGTTCGCCTTTTCGAGAAGCTCCTGCTCCAGTTGCCAGGTCACTTTCTGGTGCATCTCGTGGGCGCGTTTGGCTGCTTGCCGCAGGTTGCGCACTTCTTCAGCCTGCTTATCCATGCCAAGTCGTGACTTGTGGAGCTTCTCTTCCTCGCTGGCCGAAGCCGCCTTCGCCATGATCAGCGCGTGCCGCAGCTCCGTCTTCTCGACTTCCATTTCCGAAATCTGCGTCTCGAATGTCGCGATTTCCTGCTCGAAGCGTTCAATTCGCGACTTCTGCGACTCGAGTTCCTGCTTCTTCGCGTCGATCTCTCGGTCTTTCTCTGCCAGGTGAGCCTCGAACCGACTCGCTTCTGCGCTGCGTCGTTCTTGAAGCTCCTGGATCTCGTCTTGGATGGCTTCGTTCTTTTGGATCGCGACGTCCAAGTCTTTCAGCTGAGCTGCCTGCTGCTCTAACTGGAACTGGAACTCGTAGTTCTCCTTCTGCAGCGAGTTCCGTTGGTAGTGAAGATCCTCAAGCCGCTTCCCGAGTGCGAGGATCCGCTTGCGGATGAGATCCACAGTCGAGAGCCGTGCGTCTTCACTCTCCGCCGTCATGTTCCCAGAGTGCCGAGAAGCCTTGCGGCGCTCCAGCAGAGCGCGGCAGTGGAAGACACCAGAAGTGTTTTCTATGAGAAGCTCTTTTGAAGTCGGGTCGATGGCAGTGAGCACAACCATGAGCAAGCTCCCGAACGAGGACGACGTCGACGCAGTGCTGTCGAGCACTTCGCCCAGCTTGCCTGGCACGTCTAGCTGCCTGAGACGGTCGAGAACTCCGCGGATCTGCAGCCGAGCGAGTGTCGGTTTCGGCGGCAGCATTTTGACGACGGTCAGCGGTGGCAGGCACGACGCCGACGAAGCCGATGACAATGAAGCCTTGGCGGGTTTCTTACGAGCAGGCTTCAGCGACGTGCAGACCCCGTAGACCGTCTCTCCTGTACCAGCAGCGCCTCCACCGAAGCCGCCGCGTTGGAATCGATTCAACGCGAACACAGCGACCACGACGCGACGGAACGCCTTTCTTCTGAGCTTTCGCTGCTGCTCGGCGTAGCTCTCGTCTCCTCCGACGACAGCAGACGGAACGAGCTCACGCAGCACTTGGCCGATGCACTCGACCTGCTCATGCGCAGCTGCGTACTCTACAGTTTCCTTCATGAGCACGCGCTTCTGCGCGAGCAGATCGTTGACTTGCAATACAAGTGGCGGCACTACAAGCGTGAAGAGCCGCAGCAGCGTCAAGAAGACGGGCACGTCTTGCTCGAGCTCACGTAGCTGCTTCTCGAGCCCTTCGTTCATGTTCTGCATCGTCGCGAGCGCCACTCGTTCGTCTTCAAGCGCCTTTTCCAGAGAGTCTTTGTGAGCTTCCATTTCCCGAAGCGATTCACTGAAAAGCTGCTGCTTCTCCGCGACGGCACGCGCGTGGAGAGCTTCTACATCGCTCAGCGTCGCAGCGTGGTCCTGGCGCTGGATCTCGATCTCCTTCTGCAGTCGAGTGATCCGCTGCTGACGCTCGGCACTCTCCTGGGTCTTCGTATTGCGCTCTTCGAAGAGCTGCTCGACCAGCGAAATGAGCCCTTGAGCTTCCAGCTCCACGCCGCTGAGCACGCGAGCAACGTTGTCCATTTCGTCATCCGCCGTCGTTTTGCGAGGCTTCGCTCGTGGCTCGTGGTCCGTCGATGCATCTATCTCAGTCTCCGCTACGGCAGTGAGTTCTTTCACGCGTCGCATCTTCTTGGCGAGACCCAGGACCGACTGGGTGCACCTCGCCAACTCACTGTCGAGCTTTTCGTTCTTCTCGCACGTCGCCTGGCTCCACTTGAGGATCTCCATCTTCTCCTGCAGCGTGATCTCGCGTGCCTGCTCCGCCAACAGGCGTTGGTCCTTGAGCTCTTTGATCAGCAGCGCATCTTCCGACCGCGAGTGCTCAAGTTCCACCACGCGCTCGGCGTGCGCAGTCAGCTTGGCGGCCTGCTGCCTTGCGTGGTGTCTCGCACGATGGAAGTCGTTCACCAGATTCATCATCTCGTTCCGCAATCCGCCCACAGCTCCTTGCAAACACTGCAGCTCTGGTAGCTGCACCCACAAGTCTTCTCTGCGTTGGCGAGTCGACACGGGCGGTGCAACAGAGCTGATGCCATCCGACTCACGGCCACCGGCACTGTCCGTAGAGCTGGCTGCTAGCGGTGCGCGCTGGGCATCTTCAATGTAGTTTCGCAGCGCCTCGACCTCCTTTCGCAAGGCATTCGACTCGAGCGCGACTTCTTTGCGTACTTCGACGACCGCTGAGCGAGCAGCTTCGAGTTGCTGCTCATAGGTTGCACACTCCTCTCGCAGATTCGAGATCGTCTTGGCGTCGCCGCGTTGGCGCTCGTGGAACTCGGCGACTTTCTCGTCCTGGAACTTCTTGTCGTGCTTCTGCTCGAGCTTCCAGTCTGCGATGCGTTGTTGCAACTGCGAGTTGAAAAGTTCGAGTTCTCGAGTGCGCTCCTGGAGATTGGACTGGTCGCTTTCCAGCGCAGTCACTTGGTTCTGGAGCGAATCTCGTAGCTTCTCGAGCTTCTTTCGCTTGTCGCGTTCGCTGTTGTGGGCCTTCTGCAGTGCCTCCATGCCGGCCTCCATGCGTTCCACGCACTGTGAGGCTGAGCTCTCAATCGCCTCAATCTGGGTCGTCTTCTCGTTCAATCGTGACGCCATGGCGCTGGTATCACGCTGTGTCTCGAGCAACTGCCGTTTGAGCTCCGCTCCTTCCTTCTCCAGCGTTGCGATAATCTCTCGCAGCTCGTCACCCTGCTCCTGGAGCCTCGCCTCCTGTTGCTTGGCCTGCTTCAGTGACCGCTTGAGGTGCTTGGTCTCCTGGACCATGGACTCGATCTCATTCTGAGTGCGAAGCCGCAGCTGAGCGTCCTGATCCATGGCTTCTTGGAGAGCCTGCTGCAGGTGGTCTCGCTCGCTCTGCACAGCGGTGAGTTGCTTCTGGAACTGCTTCATCTTGCGGACGTTCTGTGCCGCCGTCGCGAGTTCCATCTGATCGTGCTGCACTCGGACTGTCAGATCACTGACCTCGTCCTGGAGCCGCTTGATCTCTCGCGTGTGTAGCGCCGACTGCTCCTCGAGCACCTCGTTCTGCTCTCGCAGTGATCGGTTCTCGTGGCGAAAGCGATTGTTTTCCAGCTGAAGCCGCCGCAACAACTCGAGCTGCTTGCGCAGCGCTTCGTTCGACGCGTCCTGTGACAGCGGATCGTCTGCTCGGCTGACTCGTACTCGGCTGTGAACCGGAGGAGCCCGTGAGTAGTGGAGACCAGCTCCACTCGAGCCTGAGCTCTGCGCGATGCGTGAGTGGTACGTGGCGATGCTCTTGGCCTTGCGCTGCAGTCTCTCGATGGCCTCCAGCTCCACTTCGTCGTCGTTGTCGTTGCTGTTCTCGTTGTCGCTGTCGCCTCTTAAGTGGCGACTCGTCTCACGACCACGCTCCTTGGCTTTCGTGGTGGTGAGCTCTCGCTGGAGCTGCTGCAGTTGCAGTTGAAACTTCCTCGACCGCGCACTCGCCAGTGCGTCGTCTGCGGAGCTGCTCTTGCTGGGCGGCGCAGCAGCGGACTTGCCACCGCCAGCTCCAGTTCCGTCGTCATCGTCGCTCTTGGATGACGACGAGAACTGCGACGGCGAGAGCCCCAGAATCGAGTCACTCTGGATCTCCTCGAAGAGCTGCCGCTGCCTCGCGTAGTGGTCCTGCTGCTGCTTTAGGTTGAGCTTGAGCTTGGACTCGACGCGCTTGGTGTCGTCCAGTCCAAGTGAGCCCGTGGACTGCTCCAGTTCTTTCCTCGTCTTGCGTGGCGCTGCTGGCTTGTCCTCGTGGCCGTCGTGGCTCGACAGGTCGTCGATACTTAGCTGAGACCGTCGCGAGTCGGGCGACCCGCCAGCCTCACCGCCGTCTCCATCATCACCGCCACTCGCCAGCCGCGAGGGCTTCGTAGATACGCCAGCGTCTGCCATCGCGTGGCTCTCTGATACTCAGGGAAGCCGATGGCTCCAGTGTGGTGGGCGTCCGATCCATTTCTCCAGCGTAACGGCTCCACGCCCTTTCGTGCGCATCAGTGATGCACTGAATTAGATTAGTTGAACCGTGTTTCTAGTTAGCTATCCCAAATATTACGAAATCATATGTTGATATCTGCAGATTACGGCGCAGCTTCTTTGTCGTTTGCCGTCACGATCGCCGACACTTCCCCATGGACCCAACAGTCTCCGCAACCCAAAACACGCTCCCAATCCCCCGACCGTGTATTTTACGGAACCCCTGCTCCTCCGCCCCGCCTCAGGCCATCTCCCCACATTACATGTATTGCGGTTGTGGGTTGTCACGAACGGACCACATCGTGTGTGTGTGTTCTCGACAGCTTGCATGGCGTTCATGAAGGCTTGAGGAATGGAGGCTGCAGACCGGTCATTCAGTGCTGACCGGTACAGTACTGTACATGGAGTCGAGCAAATTTTAGTCCACGGAGGCTCGTCATCACCAGCCGAAGTATCACCGTCTCTCTCTGGCGGATGGCGGCCAACACGCCCGTACAGTACTAACGGGTCAGTCCGGTCCAATTTTCAAACAGGGCAGCGCAGGAGCTTCTCTCTTCGTGAGGAAGCCATGCCACCGAGCCAGTGCCGCTTGATCAAGGCGACGGCTTCGGCCAAAGCAGCCCCCGACGACAATCGCACGCCGCGTGACGAGGTATCGAGGATCCGAGGAAGTGAAAAGTGAAGGCCGCGACCACAGATCGATTACGAAAGTTACGATCGGGTACACAGGGTGGCAGCACTGGCCCTGCTGTGCACGCAGCCGTCACGGCCGCACTGGCTTCGTCACACCGCATGGTGACATCCAATGTTTTCATTGTAACTTAATTAGGTATATCTTGAGCGTTTCGCGTGTTCCCCAAATTTGCATACTGATTTAACGTATATTGAACATCCACAATAGCCATCCGGTGTAGCCAGTTACCTTTGAAAAGGCATCCACCGATCAAGTGGATAGCAATCAGAAATGCGGCTAGACATTCATGGAAGTAACCCACTTATATAAATGATTTTCTAGAGGTAGTTCGAGTCAACTCTAGGTTGTTCGTGACAGATGCCTCCCTTAACATAGTGGGTGTTTTGCTGCTGGTCTATCCCACCTGTGAGACACGATAAGTCAGTCAACGGAGCTCTTCGTTCAGTCCCGGCGCTGCACAACAAGTCAGATCCTTGAGCATGGTCCCCCCAACTGAATTCTTTTTTCTGTTGCGGGGCTCTCCTGCTGGCGGGGGCAGTGGCCGCTGCAACCGTCCGATCGCGGGCAGGACGAGGGGGATGGACGCCACCGCCCTCCAGAGGGAAGCTGCGCCTTCCTCGGGCTCTGCGTGCTCCCTGCGGACTGCCACGGCCTCGCTCCACTCGCCAACCCACCCTACCAAGGACACCGCTTCCTTGTAGCGTACCGTTCACTACAGAACGCACTCTCTCTCTTTCTCTCCGCCATGAAGCTCGCTACCATCGTCTTCGCGGCCGCTGCGCTCTCGGCGGTGTACGCCGATGACGGCCAGGCCACTGTCAAGCCGGATGACGCGGCCACCACGGCCCCAGCCACCACGGCGCCGGCCCCGACCACGAAGAAGACCAGCGGCAGCAGCAGCAGCGGCACGCCGACGGCGGCGGGAGCGTCGCCTCTCGACGGCCTCGAGCAGAAGTCGTACGGTTCGGACTACCACATGCCGTACGTGCGTGTCGTCCAGGCCCGTGTTCAGGCTGACAAGCCGGAGCTCGTGAAGGGCCGCTTCGTGTCCAAGTTCGGCAACGGCGACCTCGCCAAGGGCTACCAGTCGGCCATGGACACGGTCAACATGGCCAGTGTCGAAGGTGCACTCATGTTCGTGCAGGCGGAGGGCATCAACGTGAACTCTCGCTCGGCGATCAACCGCTGCAACCGCAAGAACGACATGAACTACATCGTGCTGTACGAGATCCTGATCGCGCAGACCAACGAGACGATCGCGCAGTACTCGGACAACTGGAACGTGCCGGAGTACGGCCCGATGCTTCCCATGGATGGTGGTATGTGCACGCCAACGACGGGCACGACGTACCCACCAGAGTGTCTGATGTTCAACGGCGTGGATGGCTACCCAAACATCGGTCCATTCATCGGTGCCGGCCTGAAGAACAACGACGTCCGTGCTCCATACCCAAACAACTTCTGGTTCTCGTTCCCGCACACGTGTCCGCTGAAGGTGTGGGGCGAGAAGGCCGACGCCAACAACGCCTGCCGTGCTTCCAGCCGCAAGGGTCTGTGTGATGTCGGTAAGGCTCCTGATGGCGTCGAGTGTACGTTCGCGTACGACATCTTGGGTTGGGTGCCGATCGACGATGTCGTGGGTATCACGAGCCTGAAGGATGACTCGGGTAAGCTGTACGGCAACTTCACGCAATGGTGCAAGGCCAGCTCTGATCACATCGAGTTCGCTGGCAACGTTGCCACGGGCGAGATGGACAAGGGTCTGGACTTCTGGAAGAACCCGAAGGACTCGAAGGCCAACGGCGAGCGTGCCAGCAAGGTGATCGAGATCTACCAGCAGCTTGTTGACAAGTCGTTCAAGTCGACGCAGATTGACGACTCGGACCTCAAGAACTTCAAGGCTCTGCCGGACCCGGCGGAGCTCGCCAAGAAGAACCCACCGTGCTACAAGACTGTGCCAAAGTGTAACGGTGGTAACGGCTGCAAGCGCTCGAGCTTCTCGCAGATCTGCATGGAGTGCAAATCGCCATCGCCGGAGTGCAAGACTGACCCATCGTTCAAGTTCCCAACGCTGAAGAAGGCCGAGACGAAGAAGGCGGAGAAGGACCTGTCCTCGGGCTCGAAGCTTGATGGCAAGATGGGTGCCACGGGCAGCGTGTTGAGCAGCAAGTCGACGACGTCCAACTCGACGGTGAAGGCGACGAACACGACAGGAGCGGCAAGCGTGCTGTCACTGGGCGGCTTCGCGACGCTGGCGGTGTCGGTGGCTACCGTGCTCGTGCTGTAACAGGGCCTTGAGAGGGATCGTTGTGCTTGGTACCGAGAAGATTTTAATGTGTGCTCAGTACAAAGGTAGAATTTTGAGCTTTTTACTGCTAGTGTTCGTTCTTGTGCCCTGTGTTGTCCGTCTGCGTGTGCAAAAAAGGAGTGCGACTGAATGTACAGACGAAATCTCATTGTGCGTTGGAAGATAAGTGATCTTGCACAGCACAGCAGAATGACTTGGAGGCGGCGCAACTTCTCACAACTGATTGTCTGAGTTCGAGCTGTCTGAGTTCGAGTCGACCATGATCTCTTCCAGTGATCTGGCTGCGTTCAAGGCGCTGCTAGACCCAGCCGATCTCGCGAAGGAGAATCCACCGTGCTACTACAGACTGTGCCGAAGAATAACAGTGGTAACGGCTCCAGACGCGAGAGCTTCTCACATTTCTGTATGGAGTGCAAGGCGGCGTCAGCTGACTGCAAGACTGATCCTGTCATTCAAGTTCCCAACACTGCAGGTGGCCGAGACGAAGAAGAAGGCTGAAGATTTGACGTCAGGGTCGAAGCTTGACGGCAAGACGGGTAGCGTGTGAGCAGCAAGGCCTCCAACTCGACGGCGAAGGCAACGAACACGACAGGAGCGGCGAGCGTGCTGGCACTGGAAGCCTTCGCGACGCTCGCGGTGTCGGTGGCTACCGTGCTCGCGCTCTAACAGTCCGTTAACGGGCTCAATCCGCTCATTACGAATATAAAATTCTATACTTCTCCTTTTCGGTCTCCAATGCGTGTCCCATCTTCGTGTGGAATCAGTGGTGCTACCGGTTGGCAGACTCTGCATTCGAACAGCCCAGCTATCGTTTGGCACCTGTCCTGTATGATACGCACTGGAGAATGCAGAAGGCAATAGTATCTTTTTGTTCCTTCGGAAATGAAGTGCGATTTGAACTCACACATTGAAGTGGAGGTGGCTCACAACTTTGCTGTCACACCACAGCAATGCTGTGGTCTAGATGCCATTGCCTCATGGCGAAGGTCGGACCTCAACCAGGCCCTTAGGGCCTCCACCTCTTCAGCGGTGCTGCGACTGCGCTAGCGAATCGACAGACAGGCCTCAACGTTCCGCTTGTACAAGCCACCCCGTGCTGGCAAAGCCTGTTTCGAGAGCCCCACGACACTAGCGAAGTTCACGATGATAGGTTTTGATTCCATTGGTGGATACGTCTGACTTCACGTGCCTTGATGGCTGTGCCACTCTCTGCACGTATTTGCTCCAATTTTTGGCTGTCCGTCCGACCGATCGTGTCGTGCTGCCAGCACGGTGCTGGATCGATTCGAGCAAACAACACGCCCTGACACATTCAGCGACAAAGACAATGGCCGCTCTGACCCAGAGCGGTCATTGTCTGTCTTGCGAGCCTGTCCGATTCCATTCCGCAGTCCCGTGTCATTGAGACTCGAGCTGCCATCAGAACAGTTGACAATGGACGACGATATGCAGGACGAAGCCAGACACCTCCGCGGCGGGGAAGACATCGGCACGCTGGCTCCGACAGCCTCGCCAACAAAATTCCCCGACGAATATGTCCCTGAAGACGTCTGCCAAGGCCTGCTGCGCAACACGCTCTTGAGCTATTGCCCGAGAGATACCTGTCCTCGCAATGGCGCCTGTGTCGTGTACGACCAAGACAAATCTCTCTCCCACGCCAATGGGTGCGACTACGGCCTGGCCAGCACGCCGTCCTTCTGCACGCGAGCCAAAGGATACGCCCAAACGTGTGAGTTCCAGTGCTTCGCCGCCTACAATCCACAGTCGCAGTTCAAGTTCTTCATCCCGTTTTCGAGTGGCTTGGGCAAAACCGTCCCGCGACAGACGCCTAGTGGTGTTCTGGTAGGGTTGAAGACGACCGAGATTCCGTTCCTGTCGAACTCGTTCGTTACTGAGATCGGTCCGCTAAACCTCACATCCACAGTCTCAGAAGTGTACGTGTGCCTGCTCTGGAGCTTTCCCAGATCCATTTTAGCTAAGTTGCGTTCTTTGGATTAGCATGATTTCTGGTGGACGAAGCGAAAAGGGATCGACGCAGCGTGCTGACGCTGCCATCAGCGCCAACCTTCTCACGAAGGCGCCGTCTGTGACGTCGCTATCTCTGCTGAACATCGATCTCAGCAAGAACGACTTGCCAAAGATTCTCGCGTCCGCTACGGCATCATTGAAGGCGCTCAACCTGCGCAACACCAACCTGAGATCACTGCCGGACGGAGTCTTCGACCACACGCAGCAGCTCGAGACGCTGACACTTGCTCAGAATAGTATGAGTGGCGTCACGATCAATCTGCCCAAGCTCACGACTCTGTAAGTCTCGTTCACCACGCGAAGAGTCTACGAAGGAGCACTAATTGTGTCGTTGTTGTTGTTGACTGTAGCGACCTGAGTGGGAACGGGGTGACGAGCGTCGCCAT